>OX104120.1:31490362-31634242 GCA_944474755.1 Limnoperna fortunei | reverse complement strand
AAGATCAGATAAACTAGAGGCTCCCAGGAGCCTGTAATCGCTCACCTGGAATCCAAATGACTTAAACTATATTAAAATTTTTGAAATTAACAGTTTCAGTCTAGTTGTTATAGCTTTTAAGTTACTATGCAAAAACTAAACATTTCTTCAAAAAATTTGTTAAATACATTAACTCCTATAAGGTGCCATCCACAATTCTGAAAATTAAATGGTTTTTAGGCATTGTCCTTTAGGGTACTTTAGAAATTTACAGTTTTACTCTACTAATAGGTGTGTTATAGACTAATTTATAATTAAAAAACTGTTCATATGTCCAAATTCATAATGAAAGGGCAATAACTCCTATAAAGAGTCATCTTGCAATTTTTGGACTAAGCAATCATTTGTAGGGCTTCTATTGCTGATCATTTGTGCAATTTACAGTTTTAATCTAGCTACTATAGTTTTCAAGTTACAGGACAAAAATGGAAAATTTCTTAACAAAATTGTCATTTAAGGGCAATAACCCCTATAAGGAGTCATCTGACAATTTCAGACCAATTAAATGAATTGTAGGGCTTTTTTGCTGATCATTTTTGCAATTTATTATTTCACTCTAGCTGCTATGGTTTTTAAGTTACAGGACAAAAACGGAAAATTTCATAAAAAATTGCAATTTAAGGGCAATAACTCCTATAAGGAGTCATCTGACAATTTCAGACCAATCAAGTGAATTGTAGGGTCTTTATTGCTGATCATTTGTGCAATTTACAGTTTCAATCTAGCTGCTATAGTTTTCAAGTTACAGGACAAAAACGGAAAATTTCATAAAAAATTGCCATTTAAGGGCAATAACTCCTATAAGGAGTCATCTGACAATTTCAGACTAATACAGTGAATTGTAGGGCTTGTATTGTTGATCATTTTTGCTATTTACAGTTTTACTCTAGCTGTTATAGTTTAAAAGTTACAGGACAAAAACGGAAAATTTCATAAAAAATTACCATTTAAGGGCAATAACTCATATAAGGAGTCATCTGACAATTTCAGACCAATCAAGTGAATTGTAGGGTCTTTATTGCTGATCATTTGTGCAATTTACAGTTTCAATCTAGCTGCTATAGTTTTCAAGTTACAGGACAAAAACGGAAAATTTCAGAAAAAATTGCCATTTAAGGGAAATAACTCCTATAAGGAGTCATCTGACAATTTCAGACTAATACAGTGAATTGTAGGGCTTGTATTGTTGATCATTTTTGCTATTTACAGTTTTACTCTAGCTGTTATAGTTTTAAAGTTACAGGACAAAAACGGAAAATTTCATAAAAAATTACCATTTAAGGGCAATAACTCATATAAAGAGTCATCTGACAATTTCAGACCAATCAAGTGAATTGTAGGGCTTTTATTGCTGATCATTTTTGCCATTTACAGTTTCACTCTACCTCGTATATTTTTCAGGTTATATTGTAAATACCAAAAATTTTGTCAAAAATCGTCAAAAAAGGGCAATAACTCCTACAAGAAGCCAATACACAACTTCGCACTAATAGCAACTATTGTAGACCTTAAAGACCGGACAGTGGGTATAAAAAGGAACCAATGAGGAAAAAGTTGGTTTTAATGATTTTCTTGACTGTTTTCATATCTGGGAGGCATTTTTACAAATAACTTCATTTATTATTTTTGGTTTCAAATAATTTTTGGTATGGATGTTGGAACATATACAATCTATCTTATATAAACATTTTAAGTAAAAGTAACATTTTGTTTTTGAGATATTTATAAATAAAAATTCCAAGTGGACTAATTTTCAAAATTTGAATTTCCCAGACTGACAGATAAGGGCGGAGCTTTAATCAGCTGTTTTCTGTTTATGTTTACATTTTCATGCACATGCACATGCTTACAACTTGAAAGTGCTTACCTTATCTAGAAATCTTCTTTATGGATTTGAATTTTCTTTTATAATCCATTTTTTTAAATTATAATTAAGGTGGCAATGCTATTTTATTCATTATCATTGTATATACTTGTGTTATGTAATTTTATAGCTAGTCAGATCTTATCAGTGGTGCATTCACTATTTTACATTCCATCAATTGAATAAAATAACAATTAATTAATCCCAGTGATGACCCATATATTCCTGAACATCTGGATTTGGAAACCATTTTTGTACTAGTGTTAAAACACATTTAGGTATCAAATCCCTTCTATGATAAACATATTTTGTTCTAGGTCTATCTCGACGTAAGGCAGCTCTTTTCCTTTCTAAATATCTAGGATCATTCCAGATCCCTCTATGATACAGATTAGTCCAAAACCTTTTGAATTTCTCTTTTCGTAGAAATGAATTTCCTTCATGTGCAGCATGTTCTTGACTTTCCCACCACATTTGTCTATTTTGTTCATTTGTAATGCATGGTCTACAAAGACAGTGGGGACACTCTGGTGATTCAGGGTCATGTTCAATAGAATAGTTTTCCTGAGGAAGATCATCAGTTGTTTCAGAAGAAACTGAATTGTCATTATTTCCAATGTTCACTTCATTAAAATCCCAGTCATTGTGTGCAAAAAATGCCCTTATAGCCTCAATTTGTTCTTCATTTACTTCAAGAGACAGAACGGAAATTTTTTCACTTTCACTATTTCCCTCCATTTACAAGTTTCAACTGGGAAGAAATTTTGTCTAAAATTTGATGGATATTAGTTTGAGGGAAATAAGGGTTCCCAATTTGTATATAAATTTGCTAAGGCTCTATTTATGCTTCTAATGAACCCTTAGAACTCAATTGTTATCTTTATCTCTAAGATCTAACTATAATGTATGCACAGAGGACATTAATTTGCTAATTAGAAATTTTATTACCTAACCGAGACCCTCTAATGCACTTACATACTGATTATTTATTTGTTTTTACCAGACTTTGGCGGGAGTGACCTTCTATATTTCTCTGGTTCTGTCTACTATCACTAGGGGTGGAAAGCTTTTATGTTCTTAAATTTTAAATGTTTTAAAACATATCTATTATTTCCCATAATTTCTTTTCATGTTTTCAGAGGTAACACATGTCATTAATGTCTTCTTTTGAAAAAAAAAATTATATATTTCTTTATTCTGGCTAGTACATGTATGTTATGACATAGTTATCTGGGTTTCCCATTTCAAATGGTATAGGCTTTCAAACTCTGAACCCTGAATAGCTGTGGTATTTCATTTATGAATGAGAATTGAGAATGGAAGAAAATAAAAATAAAACTAGTAGAAAAAGAACTCCCTGCTTTCGAATTGAATTGTCTGGAACTGACGAAAAGAAAACTGAAATATTTTCTAAACTTGGAGAAATAAAAGAACAATTGACAAAACAATATAATAAACCAGTTGGAAATATACAAGTTATTGAAGCATTGCTGGAAAATTAGTGCTCAAAAGGACAATGACAAATCTGTGCCTAATGAACCGTGTCCATCAACCTATGTTCGATCCAAAAAGACAGACTGTAACCAGAAGATTTTCTTGACATCCGAGGACTCTATGAAGAGACTTATTTCAGTAACTGAGTGGCATTCAAGGCAATGTACAGAAAAGTTAAACACTACCAGATTACTTATGAAAGGACATGTTTGTAAGACTAGTTTAAAATGTAAAAATAAAGAAACACCTCATATATTTTCATGGTCATCTTCACCGTACTTACCTTCAAAGGAAGGTAATTGCCACTTTCATTGTTGATAAGATCTGATAAGCCATGTGTATTTGTTTTGATTAGGCTCAATGTTTGTATTTATTTTTAGAAGTTTGATAAGATTAGGCTCCACCCTATTTCCTTATAGGTTTTATTGCTTACCACCTGGTAAATTTTATAGGTCATGTCCGGCCTTTAATGTGCTGATCAATTTGAAGTAACGGTTTTCTCTATAGCTATTATAGTTTTTTAGATAATGATCAAAAACCTGTGTTGACCCCCATGTTCTATTTTTAGTAACAGCGGCCATATTTGTCTGTTGATCAACACCCTGGGTACAAACTTGAAACTAGGAACCCTAAGGATGATTGTGGCCATGTTTGAAAAAAATTGGCCCAGTGGTTTCAGAGGAGAAGATTTTTGAAAAAGTTTACGACGGACGACGGACGACAGACGATGGACGACGGACAACAGACGACGGACGACGGACGCCAAGTGATAGCAATAGCTCACATGGACCTTCGGTCCAGGTGAGCTAAAAACAGTATACGTATACATAATTTTATTAAATTTCATAAATAACAGATACAATATAAATTGAGATGTCAATATCTGAACCAAGATGCAACAAGAAGGAGGCAGCATCAGAAAATTCTTCTACTGAAACTTGACATTCATGTAGCCTCTGTTTCAGTTCACCCAGTCTCTGTTCGATTTGTACATACTTTCCCTTTCTGTGTGTAAATAGTATATGTTTGCGAATAGTCTGTATAACTTTATGAACATTTAGCTGAACTCTGTCATTGTCATGGTTATGATTAATCTGCAGTTTAGTTAGAATGTTCATAGTATTTATAGTAGCGGTACAGTTGCGGGTACAACATATCCAATATGTTCGCTCGTTTCGTTCAGTTTTCACTCTGAACCTTTACCAATTGTGGACTAGGGTCTGGTTCCCTAGTCTGTGTTTGTAACACACTGAATGTCTAGCAGTGCATTAGCAATACTTTGGACAACTGATAAAATCCTTTAGAATCAGCAGTATTTATACAAATTTCTAGTGAAAAGTGTTCACTTTGTGTACTTGAAATTTAATAATAACTAGACAAAGTCGATCTAGCGATCACTAATACCCCGGCATTTTGTAAAAATTTCTAACGTTTTTTGTGGACTGTGACCTTGAAATTTGATAGATTTCCACCAAAATCAATAGGCTTCTTACCAACAAAATATATAACAATATTTTACAGTTTCATTAAAATCGGATGCAAACTTTTTGAGTTATTGTCCGGAAACAACTTTTTTGTAAAAATTTCTAACGTTTTTCATGGACTGTGACCTTGAAATTTGACGTATTTCCCCCCAAATCAATAGGCTTCTTACCAACCTGATATATAACAATATCCCAAAGTTTCATTCAAATCACATGCAAACTTTTTGAGTTATCGTCCGGAAACAACTTTTTTGTAAAAATTTCTAACATTTTTCGTGGACTGTGACCTTGAAATTTAACGTATTTCCCCCAAAATCAAAAGGCTTTTTACAAACCTGATATATAACAATATCCCAAAGTTTCATTCAAATTGAATGCAAACTTTTTGAGTTATTGTCCGGAAACAACTTTTTTGTAAAAATTTCTAACGTTTTTCGTGGACTGTGACCTTGAAATTTGACGTATTTCCCCCAAAATCAATAGGCTTCTTACCAACCTGATATATGACAATATCCCAAAGTTTCATTCAAATCAGATGTAAACTTTTTGAGTTATTTCTGGAAACAACTTTTTTGTTAAAATTTCCAACGTTTTTCGTGGACTGTGACCTTGAAATTTGCCGGATTTCCCCCAAAATCAATAGGCTTCTTACCAACCTGATATATAACAATATCCCAAAGTTTCATTCAAATCGGATGTAAACTTTTTGAATTATCATCCGGAAACCAAATGTGGACGGATGAACGGACGGCGCGACGGACGGATGAACGGACGGCGCGACGGACGGACGGACGGACATGAGGACCACTATATAGCCCCGACTCTGTCGAGCGGGGGTATAATTAAGGATTCTCATTAACTCATACAATGATTTTGCCTGTGATTTAACTATAATTAATAGTTTAATTACTATCAAAACATCTATTGTATTCTGCATGTTGGCATTCCTTGAATAGAATTTTTTTTAAATGTTGGCATAGGTTGAAGACACCGTATATACCATACAATAGATTGCAGAACAAACATAACAGAAGTGAACTTAATTGACATAAAAACAATATAATAAAGATATTTATATTGTTTTTTATGTCAAGTCAGTACACATGTATTATATATGTAAAAAGAGGGGAGATAAACTACATACAAGCTTCACAATTACATTAATCTCTCAAAACAACAAATCACCAAACAGGGAACAACACCCACTCAAGACTATAGAGAACTTGATACAGCACAGGAAACAACAGACTTAAGTCTACAGAGAACTTGATACAGCACAGAAAACAACACCCACTCAAGCCTACAGAGAACTTGATACAGCACAGAAACAACACTGACTCAAGCCTACAGAGAACTTGATACAGCACAGAAAACAACACTGACTCAAGCCCACAGAGAACTTGATACAGCACAGGAAACAACACCGACTCAAGTCTACAGAGAACTTGATACAGCACAAAAAACAACACAGGCTCAAGTCTACAGAGAACTTGATACAGCACAGAAAACAACACAGGCTCAAGCCTACAGAGAACTTGATACAGCACAGAAAACAACGCAGGCTCAAGTCTACAGAGAACTTGATACAGCACAGGAAACAACAGACTTAAGTCTACAGAGAACTTGATACAGCACAGGAAACAACAGGCTTAAGTCTACAGAGAACTTGATACAGCACAGGAAACAACAGACTTAAGTCTACAGAGAACTTGATATAGCACAGAAAACAACACAGGCTCAAGCCTACAGAGAACGATACAGCACAGAAAACAACACAGGCTCAAGTCTACAGAGAACTTGATACAGCACAGAAAACAACACAGGCTCAAGCCTACAGAGAACTTGATACAGCACAGAAAACAACACAGACTCAAGCCTACAGAGAACTTGATACAGCACAGAAAACAACACAGGCTCAAGCCTACAGAGAACTTGATACAGCAAAGAAAACAACACAGGCTCAAGCCTACAGAGAACATGATACAGCACAGAAAACAACACTGACTCAAGTCTACAGAGAACTTGATAAAGCACAGGAAACAACAGACTCAAGCCTACAGAGAACTTGATACAGCACAGGAAACAACAGACTCAAGCCTACAGAGAACTTGATACAGCACAGGAAACAACAGACTCAAGCCTACAGAGAACTTGATACAGCACAGAAAACAACACTGACTCAAGCCTACAGAGAACTTGATACAGCACAGAAAACAACACTGACTCAAGTCTACAGAGAACTTGATACAGCACAGGAAACAACAGACTCAAGCCTACACAGAACTTGATACAGCACAGGAAACAACAGACTCAAGCCTACAGAGAACTTGATACAGCACAGGAAACAACAGACTCAAGCCTACAGAGAACTTGATACAGCACAGAAAACAACACTGACTCAAGTCTACAGAGAACTTGATACAGCACAGAAAACAACAGACTCAAGTCTACAGAGAACTTGATACAGCACAGAAAACAACACAGGCTCAAGCCTACAGAGAACTTGATACAGCACAGGAAACAACAGACTCAAGCCTACAGAGAACTTGATACAGCACAGAAAACAACACCCACTCAAGCCTACAGAGAACTTGATACAGCACAGAAAACAACACAGGCTCAAGTCTACATAGAACTTGATACAGCACAGAAAACAACACCCACTCAAGTCTTCAGAGAACTTGATACAGCACAGAAAACAACACAGGCTCAAGTCTACAGAGAACTTGATACAGCACAGAAAACAACACAGGCTCAAGCCTACAGAGAACTTGATACAGCACAGGGAACAACAGACATAAGTCTACAGAGAACTTGATACAGCACAGGAAACAACACAGGCTCAAGCCTACAGAGAACTTGATACAGCACAGGAAACAACACCCACTCAAGCCTACAGAGACTTGATACAGCACAGGAAACAACAGGCTCAAGCCTACAGAGAACTTGATACAGCACAGAAAACAACACAGGCTCAAGCCTATAGAGAACTTGTTACAGCACAGGAAACAACACAGGCTCAAGCCTACAGAGAACTTGATACAGCACAAGAAACAACACAGGCTCAAGCCTACAGAGAACTTGATACAGCACAGAAAACAACACAGGCTCAAGTCTACAGAGAACTTGATACAGCACAGGAAACAACAGACTCAAGCCTACAGAGAACTTGATACAGCACAGGAAACAACAGACTTAAGCCTACAGAGACTTGATACAGCACATGAAACAACAGACTTAAGCCTACAGAGAACTTGATACAGCACAGGAAACAACACAGGCTCAAGTCTACAGAGAACTTGATACAGCACAGAAAACAACACAGACTCAAGCCTACAGAGAACTTGATACAGCACAGAAAACAACACTGACTCAAGCCTACAGAGAACTTGATAGAGCACAGAAAACAACATAGGCTTAAGCCTACAGAGAACTTGATACAGCACAGGAAACAACAGACTTAAGTCTACAGAGAACTTGATACAGCACAGGAAACAACACAGGCTTAAGTCTACAGAGAACTTGATACAGCACAGGAAACAACACAGGCTCAAGCCTACAGAGAACTTGATACCGCACAGAAAACAACATAGGCTTAAGCCTACAGAGAACCTGATACAGCACAGGAAACAACACAGGCTCAAGCCTACAGAGACTTGATACAGCACAGGAAACAACAGACTTAAGCCTACAGAGAACTTGAAACAGCACAGGAAACAACACAGGCTCAAGTCTACAGAGAACTTGATACAGCACAGAAAACAACACAGACTCAAGCCTACAGAGAACTTGATACAGCACAGAAAACACTGACTCAAGCCTACAGAGAACTTGATACAACACAGGAAACAACACAGGCTCAAGCCTACAGAGAACTTGATACAGCACAGAAAACAACACAAGCTCAAGCCTACAGAGAACTTGATACAGCATAGAAAACAACACAGGCTCAAGTCTACAGAGAACTTGATACAGCACAGAAAACAACACAGGCTCAAGCCTACAGAGAACTTGATACAGCACAGAAAACAACACAGGCTCAAGCCTACAGAGAACTTGATACAGCACAGAAAACAACACAGGCTCAAGCCTACAGAGAACTTGATACAGCACAGAAAACAACACAGGCTCAAGCCTACAGAGAACATGATACAGCACAGAAAACAACACTGACTCAAGTCTACAGAGAACTTGATACAGCACAGGAAACAACAGACTCAAGCCTACAGAGAACTTGATACAGCACAGGAAACAACAGACTCAAGCCTACAGAGAACTTGATACAGCACAGGAAACAACAGACTCAAGCCTACAGAGAACTTGATACAGCACAGAAAACAACACTGACTCAAGCCTACAGAGAACTTGATACAGCACAGAAAACAACACTGACTCAAGTCTACAGAGAACTTGATACAGCACAGGAAACAACAGACTCAAGCCTACAGAGAACTTGATACAGCACAGGAAACAACAGACTCAAGCCTACAGAGAACTTGATACAGCACAGGAAACAACAGACTCAAGCCTACAGAGAACTTGATACAGCACAGAAAACAATACTGACTCAAGTCTACAGAGAACTTGATACAGCACAGAAAACAACACCCACTCAAGTCTACAGAGAACTTGATACAGCACAGAAAACAACACAGGCTCAAGTCTACAGAGAACTTGATACAGTTCAGAAAACAACACAGGCTCAAGCCTACAGAGAACTTGATACAGCACAGGAAACAACAGACTCAAGCCTACAGAGAACTTGATACAGCAAAGAAAACAACACCCACTCAAGCCTACAGAGAACTTGATACAGCACAGAAAACAACAGACTTAAGCCTACAGAGAACTTGATACAGCACAGAAAACAACACCCACTCAAGCCTACAGAGAACTTGATACAGCACAGAAAACAACATAGGCTCAAGTCTACAGAGAACTTGATACAGCACAGGAAACAACACAGGCTCAAGTCTACAGACACTTGATACAGCACAGAAAACAACACTGACTCAAGTCTACAGAGAACTTGATACAGCACAGGAAACAACACAGGCTCAATCCTACAGAGAACTTGATACAGCACAGAAAACAACACAGGCTCAAGTCTACAGAGAACTTGATACAGCAAAGAAAACAACACTGACTCAAGTCTACAGAGAACTTGATACAGCACAGAAAACAACATAGGCTCAAGTCTACAGAGAACTTGATACAGCACAGGGAACAACAGACTTAAGTCTACAGAGAACTTGATACAGCACAGAAAACAACACCCACTCAAGCCTACAGAGAATTTGATACAGCACAGAAAACAACATAGGCTCAAGTCTACAGAGAACTTGATACAGCACAGGAAACAACACAGGCTCAAGTCTACAGACACTTGATACAGCACAGAAAACAACACTGACTCAAGTCTACAGAGAACTTGATACAGCACAGGAAACAACACAGGCTCAAGCCTACAGAGAACTTGATACAGCACAGAAAACAACACAGGCTCAAGTCTACAGAGAACTTGATACAGCAAAGAAAACAACACTGACTCAAGTCTACAGAGAACTTGATACAGCACAGAAAACAACATAGGCTCAAGTCTACAGAGAACTTGATACAGCACAGGGAACAACAGACTTAAGTCTACAGAGAACTTGATACAGCACAGAAAACAACACCCACTCAAGCCTACAGAGAATTTGATACAGCACAGAAAACAACATAGGCTCAAGTCTACAGAGAACTTGATACAGCACAGGAAACAACAGGCTCAAGTCTACAGAGAACTTGATACAGCACAGGAAACAACAGACTTAAGCCTACAGAGAACTTGATACAGCACAGGAAACAACACAGGCTCAAGTCTACAGAGAACTTGATACAGCACAGGAAACAACAGGCTCAAGCCTATAGAGAACTTGATACAGCACAGGAAACAACAGACTCAAGCCTACAGAGAACTTGATACAGCACAGAAAACAACACCCACTCAAGTCTACAGAGAACTTGATACAGCACAGAAAACAACACAGGCTCAAGTCTACAGAGAACTTGATACAGTTCAGAAAACAACACAGGCTCAAGCCTACAGAGAACTTGATACAGCACAGGAAACAACAGACTCAAGCCTATAGAGAACTTGATACAGCACAGGAAACAACAGACTCAAGCCTACAGAGAACTTGATACAGCACAGGAAACAACAGACTCAAGCCTACAGAGAACTTGATACAGCACAGGAAACAACACAGGCTCAAGTCTACAGAGAACTTGATACAGCACAGGAAACAACAGGCTCAAGCCTATAGAGAACTTGATACAGCACAGGAAACAACAGACTCAAGCCTACAGAGAACTTGATACAGCACAGAAAACAACACCCACTCAAGTCTACAGAGAACTTGATACAGCACAGGAAACAACAGACTCAAGCCTACAGAGAACTTGATACAGCACAGGAAACAACAGACTCAAGCCTACAGAGAACTTGATACAGCACAGGAAACAACAGACTCAAGTCTACAGAGAATTTGATACAGCACAGAAAACAACACAGGCTCAAGTCTACAGAGAATTTGATACAGTCATGCACATCAAACATACAAATAATGAAATATACAGTATACCACACTCTGTTAACATCTATGATATACACCTGTGGAACATACAAATAATGAAACTTACTTTAGTATAAGACATTCTGTTAACATCTATGACATAAACCTGTGGAACATACAAATAATGGAACTTACCTGTAGTATACCACATTCTGGAGCCGATATTATTTCAGCTGTGTTTGTCAAAATACTGAAGCTGGTCGGAGGATCTACTAATCTGTCTATTAACTGGTTACAAACCTACAAATACACACAATTCAATTAAAATCCTTTTGTAGGAGATTTTTAACATTATTCTAGTGGTCATGATGATACAAACCTACAAATACACACAATTCAATTAAAATCCTTTTGTAGGAGATTTTTAACATTATTCTAGCTGTCATGTTGATACAAACCTACAAATACACACAATTCAATTAAAATCCTTTTTGTAGGAGATTTTTAACATTATTCTAGTGGTCATGATGATACAAACCTACAAATACACACAATTGAATTAAAATCCTTTTGTAGGAGATTTTTAACATTATTCTAGTGGTCATGATGATACAAACCTACAAATACACACAATTCAATTAAAATCCTTTTTGTAGGAGATTTTTAACATTATTCTAGTGGTCATGATGATACAAACCTACAAATACACACAATTGAATTAAAATCCTTTTGTAGGAGATTTTTAACATTATTCTAGTGGTCCTGATGATACAAACCTACAAATACACACAATTCAATTAAAATCCTTTTGTAGGAGATTTTTAACATTATTCTAGCGGTCATGTTGATACAAACCTACAAATACACACAATTCAATTAAAATCCTTTTTGTAGGAGATTTTTAACATTATTCTAGTGGTCATGATGATACAAACCTACAAATACACACAATTCAATTAAAATCCTTTTGTAGGAGATTTTTAACATTATTCTAGTGGTCATGATGATACAAACCTACAAATAAACACAATTCAATTAAAATCCTTTTGTAGGAGATTTTTAACATTATTCTAGTGGTCATGATGATACAAACCTACAAATACACACAATTGAATTAAAATCCTTTTGTAGGAGATTTTTAACATTATTCTAGTGGTCCTGATGATACAAACCTACAAATACACACAATTCAATTAAAATCCTTTTGTAGGAGATTTTTAACATTATTCTAGCGGTCATGTTGATACAAACCTACAAATACACACAATTCAATTAAAATCCTTTTTGTAGGAGATTTTTAACATTATTCTAGTGGTCATGATGATACAAACCTACAAATACACACAATTGAATTAAAATCCTTTTGTAGGAGATTTTTAACATTATTCTAGTGGTCCTGATGATACAAACCTACAAATACACACAATTCAATTAAAATCCTTTTGTAGGAGATTTTTAACATTATTCTAGCGGTCATGTTGATACAAACCTACAAATACACACAATTCAATTAAAATCCTTTTTGTAGGAGATTTTTAACATTATTCTAGTGGTCATGATGATACAAACCTACAAATACACACAATTGAATTAAAATCCTTTTGTAGGAGATTTTTAACATTATTCTAGTGGTCATGATGATACAAACCTACAAATAAACACAATTCAATATGTGACATAACCAGACATTTATAAGATATCTCTGTAACATTATATTATTATTTCCACAGAAGTTTCAGAACAAAATTACCTGTAACAAAGAATGCATAAAGCAAAAAATGAAGCATAAGATTTGGATTATCGTTTAACTTAAAACAGTAATAACTTGTACCCTTTAATAAAATTTATTCTTTTGAGCCCCCAAAATAATCTATGTACCTCAAAAAGAAGTCAGCAGAGAGTACCTTTGGCCTTAAAAGAAAAAATGAGTTGGCATGCTGATCGTGTCTACATAACTGTCAGAGGTCATTGAGACAAGGTTCAAATGTATTTTGGCTGCAATTGTATATTCTGCAATTATTTTTCTATGAAGGTTAACGTCTTTTTGGCACAAAAATCCTGATTATCTAGATGACACTGGAAATGATGAGTTAACCTGATCAAAGATGCATACTTAATAAATGTGAAAATCAATTTCTCTAATTTTTGTGTTATTTTCAAACTGCTCGGTTGGTGTGGAAAAAATAGTTCTCTTAACTAGTGAAAATGCTGTTTTCAGCAGTTGATTGGTTTAAAACAATAACATCATAATAAGAACTAATGACATCATAAACAAAACACCTTCCATTTACCGCGTTTTCAAGTCATGAATGTAAAAAGAGGGTTGGGAGAACTTATACTTCTGTGCACAAATATACTACTTTTTTAAATAAGAGAAACAGAATCTTTACATTAGTACTCTTGGATTATCGTATTTCTCCAATCTCAATAGCTAAATTATAAATTAAAGTCCTAACCTTTTAAATTCCATAATTTAACTATCTCGATTGGGGAAATCCGATAATCCACTGGTACCAATGTAAGATCCTATATGTAATCAAGATAGACATAATAAAGCATGTACATCAACTATAATTAACATACATGTTAGCTACATAGTAGACTCCAGTGCCACAGGGTGAAACAACATATATTTGTCTATCTCTAAATAAGTACTGATTTCTGAGCTAATAAAATGTCATCAAAGATACTAAGGTTATAAAATTTACTATGCCATAAATAAATTATTTAATAAATAGCAACATTGGGAACTTCTAGTGACAGTAATCTCCATTAAAAGCATTCACAATGGCAAAAAAAGTTATGTTCTTAATATATAAATCTTATTCACAAAAATTCCTTTCTTTTATGCAAGAATTACACTATGCATTAATAAACTAGAGGCTCCCAGGAGCCTGTATCGCTCACCTGAACCTGAAACCAAACAACCCTTTTCTATCCAGCTTTTCTTTGCTATAAGGAATTGCCCAACACTTCTGCAAAAGTCATTAATGTTGACCTTTTAAGGGAAATAATTCCTATAAGGAGGAGCTTTTGATGCTTAGAGGGAGAAGGGAGGTTCACTTCAAATTTGCTGTACCTGTTATACTTTTTTAACTATCAGTCGAAAACTCTCTTGACTCCCCCCCCCCCATTTTCTATTTTAAGCTAACGTAGCTATATAGGTAGTCAGGTGTCATGATTTGCACAATTTTGGTAGAGGACGTCCTAAAGATGATGTGTGCAATGTTTCAAAGCAGTACTTTAATGGGTTAAAGAGGAGAAGATTTTAAAAAATCAATTAAAACTGATAAAAAAAACCAGTTCAAGGGGAATAACTCTTAAACGGTTAATCAGACAATCTTGACCCTAAAGTCATTTTTGTAGCCCTCATAGAGCAGAACAATTAAGCAATGCTAACTTTTTCTCTAGTTCTAATAATTTTCAAGATTTTGAGGCAAAAATGGCAAAAATCATCAATTTTGACAATTAAAGGGCAATAACTCCTACAAGGAGTCATCATACAACTTCAACCCAATGGAGTGTTTCGTACAGCTTTTGATGCTGATGAAGGCATGTCTGTTCGGTTTTCCTGTATCTGTTATACTTTTTGAACTATAAGCCAAAAACTGTATTTTACCCCCCCCCCCCCCCTGCATTCTATTTTTAGCCATGGCGGCCATGTTGGTTAATCTGCAGCCATGGTTGGTGCAAACTTGGTTAAGGACATTTGACGGATGATGTGTACAAAATTTCAAAGCAGTACTTTCAGTCGTTTCAGAGGGGAAGATTTTAAAAAATCAATTAAAACCGATTAAAATAAACAGTTCAAGGGGAATAACTCTTAAACGGTTAATCAGACAATCTTGACCCTAAAGGCAATTTTGTAGCCCTCATAGAGCAGAACAATTAAGCAATGCTAACTTTTTCTCTAGTTCTAATAATTTTCAAGATTTTGAGGCAAAAATGGCTAAAATCAACAATTTCGACAATTAAAGGGCAATAACTCCTATAAGGAGTCATCATACAACTTCAACCCAATGGAGTGTTTCGTAGAGCTTTTGATGCAGATGAAGGCATGTCTCTTCGGTTTTCCTGTATCTGTTACACTTTTTTAAAAATAAGCCAAAAACTGTATTTTACAGCCCCCCCCCCTCCAAATTTTAGCCATGGTGGCCAGGTTGGTTAATCTGCAGCCATGGTTGGTGCAAACATGGTTGAGGACATTTGACAGATGATGTGTACAAAGTTTCAAAGCAGTACTTTCAGTTGTTTCAGAGGAGAAGATTTTAAAAAATCAATTAAAACCGATAAAAAAAAACAGTTCAAGGGGAATAACTCTTAAACGGTTAATCAGACAATCTTGACCCTAAGTCATTTTTGTAGCCCTCATAGAGCAGAACAATTAAGCAATGCTAACTTTTTCTCAGTTCTAATAATTTTCAAGATTTTGAGGCAAAAATGGCAAAAATCATCAATTTTGACAATTAAAGGGCAATAACTCCTACAAGGAGTCATCATACAACTTTGACCCAATGGAGTGTTTTGTAGAGCTTTAGATGCTGAAGAAGGAAGGTCTCTTCGGTTTTCCTGTATCTGTTATACTTTTTAAACTATAAGCAAAAAACTATTTTGACCCCTCTGTTCTATTTTTAGCCATGGCGGCCATGTTGGTTGGTCTGAGGCCATGATTTGGGCAAACTTGGTAGAGGGCATTTTACTGATGATGTATGCAAAGTTTCAAAGCAATCCCTTCAGTGGTTTTTGAGGAGAAGATTTTTGAAGAAAAGTTAACGACGACGGGTCAGGTGAGCTAAAAAAGTCATGAATTTCTACAAATACAAAAAAATGGGGGGAATTACATTACTTGCATTTCGAAGATATCCAATGATGGGAGAAAGAACTGTATTACTTAAAATGGGAATGAAGATTATAAAACAGTCCAAAATAGCAAGTGGAAAATACATTGAATGATTAACTATAAAAATCAGAAAACTGTACAGTAATTAATGTACCTTCAATTCCTTTTTAAATCTTTCAATATTTTTAATATTAGTCACTTCATCAAGGCCACACAATAATACAACTATCTGAAAGGCATAGTTCAACAAGTTGGTAAGGTGACAGTCATCGGCCATGTCATCCTGTGAAACTGCAATCAAAGTCATGCTGAAAAATTATTATATAATTATCAAACTTAACCATAACTTGATTTTATACTTGTTGTGATAATAAAATACAATTATATTAAAAAAACTCATCATAATCATATTATGATAATGATATTGTATAATATACATTTTATTCTTGAGAGAAGATGTGGATGAAAAATACATGTATCTGGTAGACAATAAAGGAGGAGATACTGATTAGCAAAGCAACAATTCTGTATATAGATGTTAATATGATTCATGGTACTACATGTAGTATGTTTGTACATGTATCTTAAGGATAAAGTACAATAAAAGTGCAAAAGGTTTCTAAGTAACAAAATTAGTTTTAATTCTGGTAATGAAGGGAAAATGATCATTTCTCTAATTTTGACGTAATATTTCAACCACTTGACCTGTGTAGAAAATATAGTTGTCCTCACTAGTGAATTTGTTGTTCTCAGCAGTTGATTGGTTTAAAATAATAATGTCATAATAAGAAATCATGACGTCATAAACTAAACACTTTCCATTTACTGCTTATTCAAGTCATGAACGTAAAATTGGGGTTGGGAGAATTTGTACTTCATTTCGAAAATTTACTACTTTTTAAAATTAGAGAAACAGAATCTTACATTAGTACTCTTGGATTATTGGATTTCTCCAATCTCGATAGTTAAATTATGGAAATATAACTATCTCGATTGGAGAAATCCGATAATCCACTCGTACCAATGTAAGATCCTATATGTCTACCATACCTTTTAATTAGAAACATTAATTGTAATCCAGGAACAGACTTTATCAAAGAGATATTTAATGGTTTTTATTGGTAATTTGTACATTTTCCCTTTGATGTGTACTATTAATAGACAGTACCAATTCAGTGGTATTTATCACCTAATTCATCAGGTCAGGAGGTAAATTATTGATAAAAGAGGACATTTTGTATTTGAGGCTTAACGTATCAAAATTGATACCAGAAATTTGCTGTCATACTTGTAAACAAAATGTCCAATATTCCATATTTCAAACCTGCACAGAAGGCAAAAAAATATAGAGCTACCAACAAAGATGAACTATATACTGTAATGTCAACTCTGAACTAGACATGTCAACACAGAAAATAATAAGAAAGAACATTTTCTACCCTATTTGCCAATATATCCAATGTTCCAATATCCTAATTCCAGAAAAAAAAATATATAGAAATAATAGGAAATGGTTTGGTGTTTTGAAATTCTATCTTATTTGCCGATATATCTAAGTGGCCGATATCCGATTTGGTGGAGTCTACTGTAATTATTGCAGCCTTCAGATTGAACTGGTGAACATCAATTAGAACCAGACAAGCAAGTGTTTCTAGATATAGTAAATTTAACATAAGAGAAAATTCATTCTTTTCATTGCTGTATACCTTTCATGATAAACTTTCCATATAACTTTAGCATCATCTGTTGTAGAAGCTAATAGTTCAACATCTTGATTACTTCCAAACATGTGAACACCATTTAATGAACCAATAACAGGAAAAGGCAGCTGAAAAAAAATACATGCAGATGATACATGTACATGCAGTCTGGAGAGGTCACATTTAGCCTATGGCTATACCAATTTAAGGTCGATAAGATTTGGAAAAAACTAGAATTTATCATTACATTTTTATATTTATCAATTTAAAATTCAAATGTTTAGAGGCAGCAGAAAGAGTTAAGGAGAAAGTAACATATTTGTTATTCAATTTTCTAAAACCAAATTATTTCAGGAGTCCAAACTTTTCAATTTTAAATTTTTAAAAACTTCTGATATGAAGCCTTGGTTATATTGACTGAGTATATGACTGTGACCCAAGCTATATATTTGCTGCTGTTGACCAATGACCCAAACCACAATACACCAGTGTTTTTCAACTCTTACAATAATGACAGGGTTTGAAGCTTAAATAATGTGTGTAGGGGCCATGTAGGCTCCCAAAAAAAAAGAATTTAGTAGTCCACATCAGCGAGGCGCCTTGTTAATTTATGTTATTATGTTAAGCTATTGAAATTCATATTCACGTTCATATTCTTTATATTATACTGTAAAACAATATTATTATCGTAAATCACACGTAGACGGGGGACTGACCATACGGAAATTTTCACACTACCATTCGGACTTTGAGCTGTCTTTAAGTTATCATAATAATATCCGGTTGGCGACATGAGTCATCAACCCGATTTAAGTAAATGCAATGGGCCGAATGCTACCAATGATAACAAATGTTCCATTTCCATGTTAAGCTTAAAAAGTTAAAAAAATCTATTGTCCAAACAGAAGATAATGTCATAAAATCGCGCAACCAATTTAGTGGAACACCTGCTATATTAACGTAACAGGCATAACTCAGAAAGCGCCCCCTAAAATGAAGCATGCGCAATAATAAGTAAACGAAGTTGATTAAATGTGAAATTATAAACACTGACATCGTTGGCGACGGAGAACAAGATTTAAGATTGCCCACATTCAATCACTCGCCAAGTGGGCGACAGAAAAAAGCATTTTAATGGCCCACAATCAAATCTACTTGCCAATGGCAAGTGAGCGAGTGCTAATTTCAAACCCTGAATGAACATTTTCTTTATTTAAAATGAATATATCAATCAATAAAATTAATGTTTCTTTGCAGGGCTCGCGTTGGAATGGAGGGTGACTCGGGCGAAGAAGTCACTTTATCGTGGTCCCACTTCGCAGTTCGATCATCTTCCAAAGCGAAGTGAAGTCGCCCTATCATTTTGTAGAATCAGGGGCTGCTCAGGCTTCTAAAAAATCGCCAACTGCAATTTTCCGTCGCCAGTTTTGTTAAAGTGTCGCCATATTTATTAGGTTTTGTTTGTTTGATTTTGTTTTACGCCACTTTCAGCAATTTTTCATCTATATCATGGCGTCACGTTTTTATTGGGGGAGGAAGCCGGAGTACACGGAGAAAACCCCGACCTGCGGTGGGAAAACTGGCAATCCTTGTCAATTAAGATTGGAGTTGAGTACACCCTGCCTGCAGTGAGAATCGATCCCGCAATCTCAGTGTTGAGAGACCACGTGATCAATAGTAGACGAACTACCTTGACCACTCGGTCACCGAGGCCCCCATATTTATTAGAAATCATTACATCACTATATGGCCTGGCGGAATTGTTTGGTCAGACACCCTCTGTAACATCGGAGGAAATCCAAGTTTGCCGGACTCTTAATTAAATTTTTCAAAATGTGTGTTATTTGGAGTTATTAAACGGAAATCGGCAATAAATGAATCAACAAAGTTGTCTGATGAAAAGCAGCTAAACCTGCATCACATTTGAGTAGACGTGTAATAAAACAATTGATGCTGTTAATTAATTTATAAAAATTACAAAACTAACATATTTTTGTAGTAATATTTTTTTTATAATGTAATTAATAAAATACAGGTATGAAAAACTGACGTCGTTGTTGAGGGATTTACGGACCGTATGTCCGTCTTAAATTCATTATTAGAAAACTCGTACACATGCGTAGTTCTATTTTCAGTATTTCTGGTTTTATGTTCATTCACGGGAATAGATGTTTCTAATAAATTACTGTAAAATTTTGGTTTTCTGCCAACAAGAAATCACTCACACATCTTTTCATGATTAAAATACAATTAGTGTACAGGCTGCTCGAGACCAAACTTTTGAAAAATTGAATTAAGAGTCCGGCAAACTTGGATTCGTCCGACGTTACAGAATATGTCGCACATAATGTTAAACAATTTCGCCATGTCATATAGTGATCTAGTGATTTCTAATATGGCGACACTTTTACAAAACTGGCGACGGAAAATTGCAGTTGGCGATTTTTTTGGCGCCAGCTTTTTAGAAGCCAGAGCAGCCCCTGAACTTCTCCCTGTTTTCCACCCACTTCTCCCTGTTCTATCCTCACTTCTACCATCAACGGTAGCTGGTCAAATCGCCCCACAGTAAAATCGCCCCGGTCAAAAACGCCCCCACTTTTTGCAAAATCCCCCCACTGTAAAATTGCCCCCACCTAAAGCAAAATCGCCCCACTTAACAAAATCGTCCCATTCAAAAACACCCCACTTTATGCAAAATCGCCCCAAACAAACCGACCCCATCTTCAACACTTTTAATAATTACTATAGTATAAAATTGTCAAGTTGTTCTAATATTTTTCTACTTTTAGGAGTTAATTGTCGCTGATTAAAATATAGAAATGTTTTGTTAATAATGATCGATTATGTCTTTATTTTGCTTTAATAATTATACAATTATGATAATTACATGAATGAACTATATCAGTAATGATTCTTTTGTAATTACGATAAAATAATCAAAAATTTGTTAATCTTAATAAACACATATAAAAAATATAAACAAGAAGTCTTCAGTCAGCCAACAACAGTTGTGGTCTTACTTACTTACTTACTTACTGCCCATTACGCCAGGTGGCGTGTGGGGCAGCAACAAAGGTAGCCACTTCTGCCTGTCACTAGCAATCTTCTGGAGACTCCCCCAAGTGTGGTTCAGTTCTGCCATCTCTGTCTGTACAGTACGCCTCCATGTTGTTTTTGGTCTCCCTCGCTTCCTCTTTCCCTCTGGAGTCCAGAATAGTGCAGTCTTTGTCAGATCCTGTTGTTCTTTCCTTAGGACATGACCTATCCACCTCCATCTTCTCCTTCTGATGATGGTACTCATGTCTTCTTGTTGACATCGTCTGAGGAGGTCCTGGTTTGAGATCTTATTGGGCCAGAATATACGAAGGATCCTCCTCAGGTTCTTGGTGTGGAATGTGTTTAGTTTCTCTTGGTCTGCATCGGTCATTCTCCAACACTCACAGCCATACAACAGTATTGGTATTACACAACTGCTGTATAGCTTGAGTTTTATCCTGGTGGTGTATTGTCCAGATTTCCAGACATTCTGCAAGTTGTTGAATGCTGCTCTAGCTTTTGACAGGCGCTGTTTTATGTCAGTCTCAGCTCCACCATCTATGCGAACTGTGCTTCCTAAATATATAAATTGGTCTGTCTTGGGAAGATCTTGTTCATCTAATGCCACTGATGGTGATTGGTCATTGTTAAGGATCATTACTTCTGATTTTTTTGTATTTATTCTTAGACCAATTTGACTGGAAAAAGTTTTGAGTCTTGATGTTTTTTCTTGGATATGCTGATGTGTATGAGATAGGAGGGCAAGATCATCTGCAAAATCTAAATCTTCTAGTGTTGAAAAAGTTGTCCATCTGATGCCTCTTGGTTCATCTGAAGTTGTTTGGCGTAATACCCAGTCAATAGCTATAATGAACAGCGTCGATGACATGACACAACCTTGTCGCACTCCTGTCTTCAGTTGTGGTCTCAAAGCCTTTAAAGCACGTCACATTAGAATAATGTGTTTACCTCTTGTTTACTAGTGCAAATTAAAAAACAATTGTGCATAATGTGTTGTTTGTACACATTGCTATCTTGCTATCTGCTAAAATAAAAAAAGTTGAAATTGTTGTCTTCGTCTTTTCATATAATAAGAAGAACAATTACTTCTCAATTATCTTAACTGAGATCATAACATATAATCACAGAACAAGTGTGGACACAGAAAAACGTCTCGCCTGAATTCCGCATCAGTAACGAAAATAAATTTTGTCATAAGCATTACGTAAATAGCATTAATTATGAGCAGCGGCCTGTATACCAATTATTGTCACCATACTATGCATAGTTACAGAGGAACTGTCCTAATACAAAAACTTTAACGAAGTCGCTGAACCGTTAAATTGAGGTCAAGGTCAGGTGACACCTACCAGACAATCATTTACTATTCATCAGCAACCTATATACCAAATATTGTCATCCTACCATGCTTGGTTACAGGGGAACAGCAGTAACCTAAAAACTTTAACGTAGTCACTGGACCGTGAAATTGAGGTCAAGGTCAAATGGCACCTACCAGACAGTCATGTACCATTCATCAGCAACCTATATACCAAATATTATCATCCTACCATGTGTAGTTACAGAGGAACTGTCGTAACCCAAAAACTTTAACGTAGTTGCTGGACCGTGAAATTGAGGTCAAGGTCAGGTAACACCTACCAGACAGTCATGTACTAGTCATCAGCAACCTATACACCAAATATTGTCATCCTACCATGCATAGTTACAGAGGAACTGTCGTAACCCAAAAACTTTAACGTAGTCGCTGGACCGTGAAATTGAGGTCAAAGGTCAGGTAACACTTACCAGACAGTCATGTTCTAGTCATCAGCAACCTATACACCAAATATTGTCATCCTACCATGCGTAGTTACAGAGGAACTGTCGTAACCCAAAAACTTTAACGTAGTCGCTGGACCGTGAAATTGAGGTCAAGGTCAGGTGACAGGTGACTGACTGGCAAGTACTCATCATAAGCTACCTCTGGACCAAATTTGATGGACCTAGGGCTTGGGCTTACAAAGATATGAAGCAAGATGTCAAGTGTTTACGCCGCCGCCGCCGGATTTCCATACATATGTCTCGCCTCCAGCGAATTTGGTCGCAGGCGAGACAAAAATGAAATTATGACCTAATAAGCAATTTGTGTAAGTGGTACGATTTTGCTAAATGTGGGGGCGTTTTTACACGAGGAGACTTTAGAGTGGGGCGATTTTGCAAAAATTGGGGGCGTTTTTGACGGGGCGATTTTGCTTCAGGTGGGGGCGTTTTTACAGGGGACGATTTGACTTGTATTCCCGTCAACCACCCAAAAGAGAAGTGACTTCTCCCTATAATTTTGACCCAGCGTGGGCCCTGCTTTGTCATAACTTATACAAGTTAAATGAATTATAAACAAATTGGAACTAAATTAGATGTAATACATTGCATAAATTTGTGACGTACAATGTTATTTTCAAAACTGAGACTTTTCACGCATCAACAGCAAACGATAAAGCCTGTAGGGTTTTATATACACAAAATCTGCTGCACCCAGGTTACACTTATGCAGGAATGCAGGATTTTGTTTCATTTATCCTAGAGCTTCTGGACCCAGACCACAACTATCTAAGCGCTGTGCATAGTTCATCATCAGATAGGAGCCATCTGAGTGTAGAGCAAGTAAAAATAAGGAAGGACAACCAAAGACAACTGACTTTTCTTATTTCTACTCCTGAGGAAATAATTGTTCATTTCAAAATATTAAATTTTTAGGATCTACAAAAGGAGCAGAAGCTCGACCATATGTGGTACGCAGTTTTTATTTGTCAGGCAAAAATCTTTTACCAAAGCACACTATAACTTTTTGGAGACTTAGTTTTACTATCTTATATGCAGGAGTTGTTCCCCTTTTTTTGAAAAAAAGATGTTCGCATCTTTTTTCACCTTAATTATCTGACAAAATGCATTAATAAGCAAATGGGGTCTTTTTAATTATTTAATTATTATTTTATTTATATTATTTTCACTTATTCCCAAAACTTGTCGCATAAACATGACGTCTGATTTTGCCTATTGAACTTTTACTTGAAGTTCGTATATATGCAATGAAATAAGCTAAATATTTTATATGATTAACATAAAAAGCACTGTTAGTTTCACATACAGGCTTTAAAATACCAGACATTCTAGTAAATAGAGGAACACCTCCTCCGGTTGTCAAACACAATATGTAGGTCGCCATCTTTTTTAACATAGGTCTACATACGCATGCGCTTACTTACCACAATTTTTGAATGATGGGTAAATAGCATGGCGATGAAGAGGCTGTAAACAGCATCTGTCAAATTTTCGGTGTAGTATTTGGTAAGTTTTGTTTGATGACAACATGCACTGCATACGACAGGTAAGTTATACTTCATATTAGCTTCGATCATTGCATTGTGGAGGAATTTTATCGATCTAGATCGTCGTTATTGGATGTTTACTAGAGCACGTGCCCGTCTCCAATCTCCCGTTATTCATTGTTTTTTGTGTATTGGGCACACGACTGGTAAGCTGTTGGCCCAAGCTGTTACAAATGTTTTCACACATTATGTAATATGTTTATTTAAAATTATGAATAATTGTTTTGTTGTGACAGTTTTATAAGACAACATTGTAATTATTTGTAGACAAAGAAGTTACGCGCCGTTTGATATCTTAGTCATCAATGTGTATACATACTATTTATACAGTTCAATAACAAAGAAATTTTAGCGGAAGCATCGATCGATTTCAACTCAATTAATAGGTCCACTGCCAAAGCAGTGCTTACAAAATTTAATTTAACAACTTCATCTTATTTTATTTCAAATTGTTTTCAAACCAAGTCAATCAAATATTACAGAAGCCAACCATTTATTGACAAAAGTAATTTAACATTGAAAGAAGTTTATTTGTGTATTGCTTAACTATAATATTGGTTTGAAATGACAAAGATGTGACTTAATGTTTCTTTGTGTTTCTTCATTAGTCATTCAGCCTTAATTTATTCATGGAAAACTT
Source organism: Limnoperna fortunei (assembly GCA_944474755.1). Taxonomy (NCBI): domain Eukaryota; kingdom Metazoa; phylum Mollusca; class Bivalvia; order Mytilida; family Modiolidae; genus Limnoperna; species Limnoperna fortunei. The sequence goes on along the minus strand of OX104120.1, from coordinate 31,609,199 downwards.
CCAAATGGACCAATTCTTAACCATAAAATGTATTGCATCCGTTTAAAAACACATTGGTTATTCTCATGATTGATTTAATTTTGATACAGAATTGTAATAAATAAATAGAAAGAAATCTGTAGGTGACAATTTTTAATGTCATATAAAGGCATTTAATGTCATATTTAGGAATGGATTTTAAATTAAATGATTTATTTTAACAGCAAAAATTACACAGTATTGATATTATTACACAATAGTAATGCCCTTACATTTAATGTAGTTTGATCATTTGATTATGATAGTTTTTTCATTATTTTTATTATATTATTATTTATTAATACACCATAAATATAATGCATGTTTTGTCTCATATTTAAAAAAGATATATTTAATACAGATTTCTTTTTGGCACAGTAAGAAGTTAAAGAGTGCTGAGTTCAAGAAAAGTTTAAAGAAAAAACAGCTCAGATCAAAAGGCAGCTTACACACTTTTATACAGCAAATGCATTTTTAAAGGTAAGACTGACATTTTAACATTAAATTTATTAAGTAGTTTTAATGTTGGTTCATTTTATTTAAAAACCAGAGAACTTGCTGGTAACTTGTATTTTACATATATGATATACATGTAACTGTTTTTGTGTGCAAAATGTTAACGACCATTTTTGCTCACAAGAACTGACCTGTGCGAGGTGAATAATGCTAATTAAAATTAAGTTATCTTCATCAGAAATTCTCTCAAATTATTATTTTTATGAGAAATTTTTTCAATTGCAATATAATTAGCACATTTACATTGACTGATACAGTTTTTAGTGGATTTAATGTATTGTATTTTGATTGTTGTTGCAAGATATTATGATAAAAATTCTTATTGGACTATTGAAATTAATATAATTATATTTCTTTAATTGAGAAGTTTTCTGCAAACAACCGTTCAATGAGTTTGCTTTGACCTATGGCACTTGGGCCATGCCTATAATAACGATAGTGGTTTTAGTATTATAGTTCATGTACTACTGTAGTACATGTTTCAGTAACATGCAATGTCCTAAACCAGTGAATTAGTTTCATCATCAGTATATTGTATTTATTGGGAAAAAATTCATTAATAACATACAAAAAAGTCCACCATTTAGATTTTTGTACAAATTGATTTAGTTAGGGTTAAAAGTGTTTTATTAAATGTTTCCAGAAGAAAACGACTTATTACATACATGTATCCAGCAGGAACTAATACATATCATACAGTAGTACTAGAACATGTATTTAAAATAGTTCCTGCAAAGTTTCTTTATTTTTTAGAGGAATAGTTTGTCTGATATAAAAAAATGTGTGTTGTATTGTTTTTGATTGATTGTAGTTTATCATCCAGCAAGCAATATTTCAGCTATATTCAGAAGGTTAAAATTACTGTATAGTTTTTGACATTAAATATTTTGCACTTGCATTTTTATTTGAATTGAGTAATGGTTACCGATAGAGCACTGATTTTTTCTTCTTTTGCAAAAATCATTTTGTGCCCTTTTTAGACTTGCAAAGACTTTTTATTAACACAATTTGAAGATGACATAACTTTGCAGTTTGATACTTTTACAGAACACTTTTAATTGTAAAATTGAACAAATTTATGAAAAAAAAGTTTTGATAACAGCTACCTACTTGTGCTGAATTATTGATTTATTTGACATTATTAATTTCCATTTCAAACTTCAATTGTAAAAGTACAAATTGAATTTATGAAAAATGCCTTTTCTAAAATAATGGTGTATAAATGATTCACAAAAACATGAATCATTTACTGCATTGGTGATGACTTACTGTATTATCTTGTAAGAAACAGAATATTAATGCTATTGTCAGAAAAATTGAACAGATGGGATCTCAAATTCTCATCTCTTTTATTGATATACACGAAAAGTAATTAGAATTTTACAGTCAAATCTAATACCCAGAAGCCATTGTAGTAGGAAATATAAAATGTCATATATTATTGTTCAAAATCAAATGTGAGAATTAATAAAACATAAATTACAGATTTTCAATGGTGTTTATGTGTCTATAGATGAGTATTAAATGATGGGATGTTTGTTTTGCTAAGTGTTGACCTGCAGAGGTATGTTTTATTTATCCAGGGGTAGGACACCCCGGTCAGAGGGTCAGTGTTTATAGTTTGTTACAGTAGCAGGTGCTTGATCCTATCCAATCACAAATCAATAAAAGGAAGCTGTGTTTAATTGTAATAAATAGAAATAAAATGGAGTGTGTATGTCTATATCTAAAAGCCATGTTATTTTAAAAGTTGATTTATTCCGACTCTATTGTGTTCGTTCTCTCAGCCACGTAATTAGTCTTGCATAAATCGTCAGAGCGTAAATGTTTGATTACAAGCCTAAGTATGATCAGATGAGAAATAATATAGAGAACCCTGACAGATTTCTGATAAGTTTTTGATGTCTTTGTTTAATTACATTTATTCTGTATAACTCCAGTCATAGAAATAAGTGTCCAGATGGCCTTATACGTGACAAACTACTTCAGTGTCCCATGACCTGTCCCTTGGAGCTCCAGCATCATTTATTCAGTGTCTATATTTATAATCACTCGACTATATAACAGTTGCTGTTTTTATCCTTTGGTTGTTCCATGTAATTAATAGGTTCTTTGTTAGGATGATCAACTAGCTACTAGTAAACACTTGTAATGATTTTTTTTAAGTAGAAATTTATTTCTTTTATGATTTCAAAAATTATAAAATTGGTTGTCCAGATATTTTAATAAAATAAACATTAATATATTGTTTAAGTTATGCCTATAATGTATTTATTATGTTTTTTGTTTGTTTTTGTTTCTTCAATAAAAATATACCTGTATGCTGTAGAGACAAAAGATGATTGTGTGTAAGTTAGATAATATTATTATATAGATAGAGATGAAATATCGAATTTTCCGAGTGACAGAAATCACGGTAAATCACATGTGAAAATTATTGTTTATCTTTTCACTCTCGGGTTTTTTCCCGCCAAAATGTCACAATGGTTACGATGGTTACAGATATTCATCCGCCATTCATAAAAATTAGGATTAAGCATTAAAATTTTACGAAAACAATTTTGATCTATATAATAAATAGGATAATAAATTGGGCATCGTGAATATCCAAAATATTATCACTCGTGCCGCATAAAGCATCAGATTAAACTCGTGCGTGGAACAAGTTCTGCGCACTCGTTAATCAGATGTGTTATGCGGCACTCGTCATCATATTTTGGATATTCACTCTGCCCAATTAATTATCCTATAAATAATAATAACAATACAAAGAAAAAAACATTTTAGCTGAAAGTTAGCTCTGACTTGCATCAAAGTTTAGTGCAGGAGACTACACCAGTTTGTATGATATACAAGGAAACGAACTAATCCAATTTTGTTAAAAGTTTTACACATCACTGGTGTTTAATATTTTGTCTACATATGTATGTATGGACTATTATTTCAAACAAACAATTATAGGATAATTAATTGGGCGGAGTGAATATCCAAAATATGATCACTCGTGCCGCATAACTCATCTGATTAAATGAGTGCGCAGAACTTGTTCCACGCAAAAGTGTAATCTGATGCTTTATGCTGCACTGGTGATCATATTTTCGATATTCATTATGCCCAATTGATTATCCTTTTTATTATATAGATCAAAATTGTTTTCGTAAAATTTTATTGCTTAATCCTAAATTTTATGAGCGACGTATGAATATCTGTATAGTACAAAACCAACTGACAGTTTGGCAGGAAAAAAACAGAGAGTGAAAATAAACGATAATTTTCACATGTGATTTTCCGTGATTTCTGTCACTCGGAAAATTTGATATTTCATCTCTATCTATATAATAATGAACAATCTAAGATTTTACATCCTTACATTAATACCTGTACACATGTGGTTTTCCAAACTGAATCTATGGTCTTGTTGAACTAAACATTTTCTTTGGTATCCTAACACTCAGGTAGCAAGTTGGAGTCAAATTTTTCGACTGCCCAACCTTACTTAAAAGGATTTTCTGTTTTTTTACTGATGGTCAGTTTTCACAGGGTAGTACCCCTCAGATAATCTGAATGCCAGTAGCTGAAAATTGCTGAATGTGGAGTTAACTCCCATTCAAATAAAACAAGCCAAAGGTTTCCATTTATTTCTTACAGTTAATTTATCGGCTGTATGACATGCAAAATTTATACTCCTTTAAGAGTTTGTTAAAATATACAGTTATAGGAAAAACCTATTGCGTCAACATGTGTTATCTTTTTGTTGAATTGCCCTGATTTATCTTGACTTGATATAAATTATAATAAGCTCATGTTTTCTTGACTAATAGGCTATGATTCATTTAAAGTAATTATTGGTATAGAATTGTAAAGAAAATTTGTATGTTACGGAACATACTGTACAATTTTAGTGCAAATATACAGTTGTTGAGGTAATTAGTTTTGAAAATGTAACTAATGCCCAAAGCATGTGAAAAAAACCATTATAAGATTTTCTCTCTGCAAGGTCAAGAAAACCTTGGACTGAGTTAGATCTTAGTGCCCCAGGAGATCACATCATTTTATATTGATAATAATGACACTGCAGATACACTTTCATTGCACATTAAACATAATGATTAGGTTTCTGTGGTGAAGAGTTGAAAAGGTGAACTGGCTTCTGTAATTGGCTAGATCACAAGGTGTGCAGGTCACTTTCCTTGTATATGACATGCAGGTAAAAGAGGGAAAAGTCAGTAAATAGGTAATGTTTGTTATAGATGCTTGTTAACCGTTCTTCATGCAGTTATAGGTAAGGGTACCATTGGTTATGTCATGAACTGTTGTATAAGGTGACATTAGATATAGATTGTCCAGAAAAAATGAAGACAACTTTCTTTGGGTTTTTTTACAAATAATAATGGACCAAAATGGTAACTTACTAGAAGATCATATATTTTAATTCAGTTATTTGTTATTTGTGTACCTACTTGTAATAAGGTAGGGACCATTATGTTGTAGACATGCGTATATACTTGTTCATAAGATTTGTTAACCTCAAGTCGATAAAGTATTTTCATAGAGAACCATTTTTGGTTATTTTTTAATAGGACATTTTGGATTGGTTGTTGTAGGATATTAACTCAGAGTACCTGTGATATATGATATGCATATATATTCTTCCTTATGCATACAACGTTCACAATTAACAGGAAGCAAGGTTTCACTTTAAACTGGAAATTTATAATATTGTATAAAAAAACGGAATTCTGTGACCTTGCATTTATATTATCTAGAATAGGTAAACTGTAACTTGACCTTGTAATTTTATCTTAAGTACGGTTTAATTCAAAATAAAAATATATGGAGTGACATGTTTACTGCTGAAACAAACATTTTCTATATTTTTTTCTGAGAAAATAAAATAAATTACATTTAGAGAACTAATGAATCTTGTCAGATATTAAAGTGTTATTTATTTGGAAACAATCTTATATTGATTACATATAAAAGTCTTAATGAACAAAGTATTTGCTATTTTACTTTGTTAAAAATGTTGGAATTTCCAAAATTTAGCTTTAAAAGACGCATACATAAGAGATAGGACTGACATCGCATGTTTATATCTAGCAATAAAAATTGAAGATGACAGTCTCTATGTTCTTCAACATGAGTCTTGTCTTTCAAGGTAAGAGATGGGTTATTTTTTGCTGTTTTATTTGTACATGTGTATTTTCATAATACAAAATTAGTCTGTGTTTAGTTGACCATCATGCTCCCGCTTGACAAGTGGGAGGTTTAAGTGATAAGGTTGTCAGTCTGTTACTCTCCTCTTCAACTGCATGGAATTTCACTTTAACAGAAATTTTGTCTCATATTGACATTGTGCACCTGATATTTTGATTAGAATGAAACCATAGAAAAACATAGACTTTAAAATTCTTTGACATAGTAATAGTGCATCGGTTACACTTAAGGGTGCCCATAAGTAATTCCTACACCAGCATGGAATTTAATTTAACTTTCACAGAATTTGTGTGTTCTAAATTTTTGAAATTTCCAAAATCTTCCTTGAACAAATCTCTTGATAGAGTTATTTCAGATGGTCATCTTCTAATGTTAAGCTTTTGGTGCTAATCCAAAATCCAAGATGGCCACCACAATGGAAAATAGCTGAATCTAGGACAATACAGAACATACAGACAACTCCTCTTAGAAAATCACACATTTAAATCCAAGTTTTATAGAATTGATACCAGGTTAATCTTGTTCTTTTTTTTCTCTGCTGGTTGTAAACTTTAGTACCATACATAGAAAATGTTGAAATTTTGCCCCCATTAGAACTTTAGCATTCACAAACAAAATTAGCAGTAAAGTGATTTTTATAATGTGAAGTTAGCATTACATGCTCTTCTTTGCGTATGCTACCAAATTTAGACTGTCAAAGTTAGCATTAAACATTTTTACTTTATTGTAAGATTTTGAAGAAAGGGAACAGCAGAGCAGCTTCAGAAATTATACCTTTTAAAACCATATTGATCACTTTTTAATACATGGATGCAAAGTTAACTAATTTCAGACAACCTATTATGACCTCTCGAGAGACAAGAGTTCTCATTATCAAAATCAAAATGTTCTGATAACACACAAACTGATCTATTCAGCATAACCATGAAAATTGATATTGCACTTCCTGTTTACAGGTGAACGCAACACGTATAATTCCATTAGGAGATTATCTTGGATAAAAGGAACAATTGTTTAATTTAATCACATGATTATCTGCCTCAGAGATGAAACATAAACATTATAATGCTTATATAGGTACCAGAATCATTAAAGCGAACCAGTTCTCTTTGAAATTCTATAACATTCAGAGAATTCATTTCCTAATGGAAAAATTGTTTTCAGTAATTATGTAGATTTTATCTGTTTACTTAGAAATGACCAGAATGAAGTCAACCAATGGTTAAATTGGAACACCAAAACCTTTTATTTTTGAAACAGCAAAATTATATATACCAGCCCAGCTTATAAAATTAAGTTCATATATATTTTACCATAAAATTATCATTTTTAATTTTGTTACCTGAAAAACATATAATAAGCATATAAAATTATTTCACTTATTTTCTTACTGTACTGTTTGTAGAAAGCTATATACAATAATTATTGGATATGGTAACAACAATAAGATGTGAACAAGCTTAAGACATAGTTACTGATTGCTAGGTCTACATAAACTGCTCCCTTTTTTAAACTTGCCACAGTTCCCTTTGAATTTTTTTCCATGAGAGGACTATCAACATTCACTGTACTATGTGTATAAAGGCTCTCTGCACATGAGGATACCAAGTCTATCCCTTATGTTGTCAAAGTGTGGGTGTGAAGGGGTTGTTATGGAGATCTCTTAAAATATTATTTTATTTGTCTATTAATATATTTCTTTAAATACTTAGTTTTAGTGTTTTATGTACGTGACTGACTGTTGTATATGTAGGGTGAGGTTTTGTAGAATAAGTTGACATAAAAAACATGGGTTTCTTATTTTCTACTTAAACTCCAGAAAATCTGACAACCAAATGTTTTTTCTTTTGTGTGCATTTTATTCAGGCATGTTTATTATTAATATAATAAAGCACATCTACTATTTACCCATATGTAACAGTGTAGGTAGCAGGTAAAAGTTCAAAAATTGAATTTTCAAAAGATTTTAATTGTGTAATATTGTCATGGTAACATTATAACATGAACAGAATGGTCATATATTTATAGAGATTTAATTCTATGGTCTTTATTTCATGAAAAAATTGTGGAAATATAAATTTTCCTGTTTATGGACGTTATTTATTTACCCGAACTCTCAATAGACCTTGTAAGTAGCAATAAAACCTACTATTTTAAATTAAATAATCAAGCAATGTATTATATCCATTTAGACAACGGTTACAATAGTTCTACATGATACTAAAACTTGTTTTTATGCTTTGTATAGGCAGTTGCAGGTTATTAAACCCTTTTATGGCGATGGGAATATACCAGTAATTAACCATTCCCAAACTCATAAATTTCTATACTATTGATTTTTACACAAAGTTGACTCATTTTCGGTATAAATTTTAGGATTTTGAACACTAGATGATGTTGATTTACATAAGTTTGAATTCTAACAAATACAATATTATAGGAAACCAGCAGGGAGGATATTATAGGAAACCAGCAGGGAGGATATTATAGGAAACCAGCAGGGAGGATATTATAGGAAACCAGCATGGAGGATTATAGGAAACCAGCATGGAGGATTATAGGAAACCAGCATGGAGGATATTTTTTATACTGTATACATTAAGAGTTTCAGTCAACGTGAATAATTTTTAAATATTGATTTTAATATGTTTTGATGCCGTAAAATTCTTATTTTCATGATTTGTATCAAAAAAACTAATTTACGCTGAAATCATTGTAGTAAACATTGAAAAGTGTCAAGTCTTCCTAAGTAATACTTAGTAATTTGTGATGGAAGTAATCTGATTTCATGATTGAAGACAATTTTCCAGGGAAAAGTTTATCAAGTGAAAAACTAAATTTGCTCAGTAGTTAAATGATTGTCATACTATTAATGTAAAATGAAACAGTCAACAAATGTGAAAAAAACCTTTAAATTAACAAACATATATGTTTGTATGTTTAATGCTGCAGTTTTTCAAAACAGACATTTGTATTTCATTGGTTTGTTGTAGTCTATAAATAACAGTGTACAACTATAGTTAAAATAGCATATGGTGCTTTGATAATCCCTACAAAGTCTTTCTTACAGGTGACTCAGAATTTGATTCCATCGTGTCTATTTTATATTGTTTTACAACTCGTTTTTATCTTGCACCAGTCATTTTTAGTCTTTTTCAGTATATGTACCAACATGAGCAGAAAGTGCTGATCCCTAAGGAGTACCTTAGTTCACCCCTAGTTTTCAGTCAGTTTAGTGTTAGCCTTGTGTTATCATTGAGTGTCTTTGACTAGTTTCTTATCTTCTGGGATGTCCGTCTTTTTATATTGGTTTATAGTTTAAACAAAAGCTTATGTAAAGCAGCTTTTTTGTACAGTTTGTCATTTACACTAATTTGTAGAATGGTTGGACTTATTCTGAATGATCTGCCCCAGTTGATGTTTGTTTATCATAAGGGCATTAACAATAAATTGTCAAACAACTGCAACACATTGACATGCTTTCCTTTCTAACATGGAGCCATGTTATAAGAGTGGACAGTTTATTGTAGCTTCTCTGCTGGTTGTACCATCAATGTTCTGGGACAGTTTACTGTAGCTTCTCTGCTGGTTGTGCCATCAATGTTCTGGGACAGTTTACTGTAGCTTCTCTGCTGGTTGTGCCATCAATGTTCTGGGACAGTTTACTGTAGCTTCTCTGCTGGTTGTACCATCAATGTTCTGGGACAGTTTATTGTACCTTCTCTGCTGGTTGGGCCATCAATGTTCTGGGACAGTTTACTGTAGCTTCTCTGCTGGTTGTGCCATCAATGTTCTGGGACAGTTTACTGTAGCTTCTCTTCTGGTTGTGCCATCAATGTTCTGGGACAGTTTATTGTAGCTTCTCTGCTGGTTGTGTCATCAATGTTCTGGGACAGTTTACTGTAGCTTCTCTGCTGGTTGTGCCATCAATGTTCTGGGACAGTTTACTGTAGCTTCTCTGCTGGTTGTGCCATCAATGTTCTGGGACAGTTTACTGTAGCTTCTCTTCTGGTTGTGCCATCAATGTTCTGGGACAATTTATTGTAGCTTCTCTGCTGGTTGTGCCATCAATGTTCTGGGACAGTTTACTGTAGCTTCTCTGCTGGTTGTGCCATCAATGTTCTGGGACAGTTTACTGTAGCTTCTCTTCTGGTTGTGCCATCAATGTTCTGGGACAGTTTACTGTAGCTTCTCTGCTGGTTGTGCCATCAATGTTCTGGGACAGTTTACTGTAGCTTCTCTGCTGGTTGTACCATCAATGTTCTGGGACAGTTTACTGTAACTTCTCTGCTGGTTGTGCCATCAATGTTCTGGGACAGTTTACTGTAGCTTCTCTGCTGGTTGTACCATCAATGTTCTGGGACAGTTTACTGTAGCTTCTCTGCTGGTTGTGCCATCAATGTTCTGGGACAGTTTACTGTAGCTTCTCTGCTGGTTGTGCCATCAATGTTCTGGGACAGTTTACTGTAGCTTCTCTGCTGGTTGTGTCATCAATGTTCTGGGACAGTTTACTGTAGCTTCTCTGCTGGTTGTACCATCAATGTTCTGGGACAGTTTACTGTAGCTTCTCTGCTGGTTGTACCATCAATGTTCTGGGACAGTTTATTGTAGCTTCTCTGCTGATGGTGCCATCAATGTTCTGGGACAGTTTATTGTAGCTTCTCTGCTGGTTGTTCCATCAATGTTCTGGGACAGTTTACTGTAGCTTCTCTGCTGGTTGTGCCATCAATGTTCTGGGACAGTTTACTGTAGCTTCTCTGCTGGTAGTTATGGGTTTGCTACATCCTGATATTGCAACTTTATTTACTCTATGTAGTCAGTGGCTACATGTAAAACTGGTTAGGTAGTCTTCCTATGTTAGGAAATTCACTGATTGCTGGATGTGCCAGTTTCATAGAATACATTTCAGAAATATGAACTTACTTGCAGATAAAACTTTCCCTTTGGATAAAAAAAAAATTTTCTGGAAAAAGACTAGTGACAAAAGTAGCCTAATGTCATAATCTGCCATTCAGTGGTTAAGTTGTTGTTATATAACAGGAAATGATTTTTTGTAAGTACTCGTAGATCAAGTTGTTTATATTCTGCTGTTTTTGTTATAAGGTGATGAGAAAAGTTTCAAGTCACAATTTTCCTACGACTTGAAGATCAATGAAGTAAACCCGATTTATTTTATGCGAATTTCAGGATTAGAGTCGCCTTGTTGTTCTGTCAAGATAGAATAATATAATATATTGATTAACAATTAAGTTTGAAATGTATGTATAAACACTTCAGAGGATTGCAATCAATGTAATAATACAAGGCAACAACTATCTGACAGTCAATAATAGGTATATATGTACTTGATATAGTGTATGTGTACTGGATGTAGAGGATGTCATAGGGTTCTTAACAAATATACATTGTTTGTATTTAGTACCATAATTTGAAATGGATATTTAAATTAGATTTTATGTTGAACATCTAATAAATACATTTAGGTTTTCAGGATGAGGACATGTGGAGAGAATGGCACTCTCTATAATTGAAGGACTTGAGGTGCCACATCTGACAGACATTTCCTGTGTATTTGTATCACTAACATAACTATAGGTTACGTAACTATACCCTTTAAGCTATATAAACTACGACCTATTTTTACACCCATCACTTGATTTTCGTACAAAATACATACAGTGTATATATACTGTATATAGTTATAAGCAATTTTTCAACCATTTTGGTTTTTTTTGGCAAAGATATATTTATAGCAATAATTAAAATAGTTAATACCTGCTTATTTGGAATACTCATGTTGCTGTAAAACAAGTTGACAGACTAAAAGGTGGCCATTGGGCACGCAGAGGTGGAGTAGCAAAATAAGGTATATCCTACTTATTGTATTTACATTATGGATTGGTTGATTGCCATCATGTGGTGACCCCATGTTTTCTATATAGGGTTAGTAGGTATGGACATCAGAAGTTAAGCAAAGTCGTTTTTATTTTGAGGTTTTATATTGACCATACCTACTAACTGTGTATAGAAAATGTGGGCCTACCACGTGATGTCAATCAGCCAATCCAGAACACAGATACTTACAGGAGGAAGGATAAACATATTTATAAAAAAAATATTGAATTGTTTCTGAAAAATCTAGTGTATTTTTAGTTGCACAGGCTGTTGCTGAACTAATACAAGATGAACATAGTAACTTGACATTGTATGAGTGCATAGTGTTTATATCTTAGGTCAGCAACTGGCTGTATAAGAAAATATATATATGACACTGTTACTCTTCCTTAAACCATAATCCTGCTGTATAGCTGAAAAATTCCAGAAATGCATGTGATCTGTCACTTGGTCTATTAATTGTCTACAAGTTGTTTTAATTTGAAATAATATACATTTATTAAAAAGTTCAGAGCTGTATCTAAATTTTGTATGAATGAACCGATTGCTGTGTTTCTGCTAAATATCATGTTTACTTCAGCCATGTCAATAATTATTATTAGAAAATTTCACTTTGTGTTATCTTTTGTTTTGTTCTTATCCATGTTCTGTAGTTAACATAGATAATTTACCGATATTGGAATGAAACCAAAGGTCAATTTGGATTTGTCATTTGGGTTGACCACCCCTTGGAAACCCCTGAGGACAGAAGGAGGCTGGGTATCTGACATATATGAAATATATCTGCTATCTATTGATTTTACAATACTTAATGGATTCATTCTGATCTCTTTCACAATTCTAATCTGAAACGTAGGTTTACGATTGTTAAGTAAACAATAGAATAGGAACTACAGCAGGACGTTATCTTAAACAATTACTTTTCGCACATTCGGCAAACAATGAATATTTAATTCATATTTGCAACTTATTACATGCAACAACATTTTGAAATTTAAGATTGAATATGACATGTAAATTTCACGAAAATTTGTCAGTAATGAATTTGTAAACTTGCACCATCATCATCCGCGGGCTTGTGAAATTTCATGCATATTGCTACAATTACAAGTTAAAAGACATTGATTTTCTTGGGGATTCCGTTAATTTACAGTACATGTCAAACGATAGAAGTTTGTTTAATTTCCACTTGTGCCTGAAATATCAATCAATTGTTTCTTATAAACCTCCTAAGAAAGCACACTTTGACTTTTGCAGTTGTCACACAGAACGATTTAATGGATGAAGGTTTATTTGAAGCTTTGTATTATTAAAAGAAAATTTACCAATTTGAATTGAAAATGCGCTCCTCCAGGGAAAGGAGACTGAATGGTAAAACATTGCATTTAAAAAAAATTGGGATATTCTTACTAATATTAATACAATATATATATAGTGGAAGACCCTCTGCTCTGCTTATACTGTCATTAATATGCTACTGTATACTGAATATCCTGCCCAACGATAAATTTGGCAAATAAACTGTAGAATGTTAGAAGTTAGAAACAAGAGGCTGACAGGAGTCTTTTATCACCTAGATAGCCTTTAAACACAGATTGGCACTTCTCAGATTGCATAGAAGATACTTTTCCTGAATACATGCCTCGATTCTGGATGCTCACAAGTCAGCAGTCGAATTCTTTTGTCCATTTTAAATGTACTTACACTGTTTTTAAATATACTAGTAACATAAACTGTATATCCCCAGCAAGCCTACATGTATATACAACTGTTGTTTTCTACTTTCTATTTATTTTTTATTAAATGCCATGAACATCTCATTTAATAACAAAAAAAGGCAAAAGTAAAAAGTATTACTTTATAAAGTAAGTTTTTTGCCTGTATACTGAAAACAAACAGATTTTTATACCCCCGCTCGACAGAGTCGGGGGTATATAGTGGTCCTCATGTCCGTCCGTCCGTCCGTTCGTCCGTCCACATTTGGTTTCCGGATGATAATTCAAAAAGTTTACATCCGATTTGAATGAAACTTTGGGATATTGTTATATATCAGGTTGGTAAGAAGCCTATTGATTTTGGGGGAAATCCGTCAAATTTCAAGGTCACAGTCCACGAAAAACGTTAGAAATTTTAACAAAAAAGTTGTTTCCGGACAATAACTCAAAAAGTTTACATCCGATTTGAATGAAACTTTGGGATATTGTCACATATCAGGTTGGTAAGAAGCCTATCGATTTTGGGGGAAATCCGTCAAATTTCAAGGTCACAGTCCACGAAAAACGTTAGAAATTTTAACATAAAAGTTGTTTCCGGACAATAACTCAAAAAGTTTACATCCGATTTGAATGAAACTTTGGGATATTGTCATATATCAGGTTGGTAAGAAGCCTATCGATTTTGGGGGAAATCCGTCAAATTTCAAGGTCACAGTCCACGAAAAACGTTAGAAATTTTAACATAAAAGTTGTTTCCGGACAATAACTCAAAAAGTTTGCATCCGATTTGAATGAAACTTTGGGATATTGTTATATATCAGGTTGGTAAAAAGCCTTTTGATTTTGGGGGAAATCCATCAAATTTCAAGGTCGCAGTCCACGAAAAACGTTAGAAATTTTCACAAAAGCGGGGGTATCAGCGATCGCTAGATCGACTTTGTCTAGTTAAATTTGACGCATGATAAATATAATTTTTTTGGCATTCCTGATTTATCAGATATCTAAATTGCTCCTAAAAGTGAAGTTAAAGTTAAGACAAAAAAACAATTGGTTGAATTCTCACTGCACTTTCATTTTATACACAATACTAATTAAACATGTCATATTATGGTTAGACTAGATCGTCTAATATATAGCTTTTGTCTTCTTTCCCAACCACGTCCTGGGAGAATACCGACAAATATTGTGATGTAATCATGTTTGTTCCTTTATAGCATCATGATAAATCGTCAATGTATAACTAAGGAAAGATAACTCTCCAAGGAATAAATTTACAAAGTGCTAAATGTTCATTATGAGGATTAAATGTCATGATTTCTTATAGAATGTTTAGCAGTACATATAGTTCCGAATATTTATTAAATCTTGTGGTTAATTTAAAGTACTTGGAAATGTTTTTTCATTCAGAAATGTTCTTGATACCTGAATACCTTACCTTTAGGTATAGAGTCCCACCAGTTTATAAAGAACAGACAAGACAAGTGCTGTTGTATATGTGTCAAAATAATATATCTTATTTAGTGAAGTTACAAAAAAATGTGAGCTTTAGAACAGGTTTGACTGTATGTCTGAAACTCCTCAAAAATTCTCAAATTAGACGGAGGTGGTGAACAAATAATGCTTGATGGGATAATTCACAGCACCACAGACACATTGGACTAAACCTGTCACAGTACCACAGACACATTCGACTTACCCTGTCACAGTACCACAGACACATTGGACTTACCCTGTCACAGTACCACAGACACATTCGACTTACCCTGTCACAGTACCACAGACACATTGGACTTACCCTGTCACAGTACCACAGACACATTTGACTTACCCTGTCACAGTACCACAGACACATTCGACTTACCCTGTCACAGTACTACAAACAAATTGGACTTACCCTGTCACAGTACCACAGACACATTGGACATACCCTGTCACAGTACCACAAACACATTCGACTTACCCTGTCACAGTACCACAGACACATTGGACTTACCCTGTCACAGTACTACAGACACATTAGACTTACCCTGTCACAGTACCACAAACACTTTGGACTTACCCTGTCACAGTACCACAAACACATTGGACTTACCCTGTCACAGTACCACAGACACATTGGACTTACCCTGTCACAGTACTACAGACACATTGGACTTACCCTGTCACAGTACCAGACACATTCGACTTACCCTGTCACAGTACCACAGACACATTGGACTTACCCTGTCACAGTACCACAGACACATTTGACTTACCCTGTCACAGTACTACAGACACATTGGACTTACCCTGTCACAGTACCACAGACACATTCCACTTACCCTGTCACAGTACCACAAACACTTTGGACTTACCCTGTCACAGTACCACAGACACATTTGACTTACCCTGTCACAGTACCACAGACACATTGGACTTACCCTGTCACAGTACTACAGACACATTGGACTTACCCTGTCACAGTACTACAGACACATTGGACTTACCCTGTCACAGTACCACAGACACTTTGGACTTACCCTGTCACAGTACCACAGACACATTTGACTTACCCTGTCACAGTACCACAGACACATTGGACTTACCCTGTCACAGTACCACAAACACTTTGGACTTACCCTGTCACAGTACCACAGACACATTCGACTTACCATGTCACAGTACCACAAACACATTGGACTTACCCTGTCACAGTACCACAGACCCATTGGACTTACCCTGTCACAGTACCACAGACACAATGGACTTACCCTGTCACAGTACCACAGACACATTGGACTTACCCTTTCACACTACCACAGACACATTGGACTTACCCTGTCACAGTACCACAGGCACATTCGACTTACCATGTCACAGTACCACAAACACATTGGCCTTACCCTGTCACAGTACCACAGACCCATTGGACTTACCCTGTCACAGTACCACAGACACAATTGACTTACCCTGTCACAGTACCACAGACACATTGGACTTACCCTGTCACAGTACCACAGACACATTCGACTTACCCTGTCACAGTGCCACAAACACTTTGGACTTACCCTGTCACAGTACCACAGACACATTTGACTTACCCTGTCACAGTACCACAGACACATTCGACTTACCCTGTCACAGTACCACAGACACATTCGACTTACCCTGTCACAGTACCACAAACACTTTGGACTTACCCTGTCACAGTACCACAGACACTTTGGACTTACCCTGTCACAGTACCACAGACACTTTGGACTTACCCTGTCACAGTGCATACTTTTGGTTGATTTACTTACTGAATTAACAATGTACAAACTATTTTAAATTATATTTATCCATATTTATAAACAACTATATTTGATGGTCCCTATTCATAAAAGGTAATACCCTTGATGCTTGCTGTTCATCAGATGATGATAAAGGCGTACAGTATGCTTCATCAGTAACTCCTATGTCAGTCAAGTAACTAACCAATGAAAACTCTGGATTCTGATGGCTATTTTTTTTAAATGTAGAGTGGGTACTAGTCTCCTCAACACTGTTTAAAAAGAATAAGTAATCATACAGCAGAACCGTCAGACCAAGGGCATTAAGTTGTCTGTGTAGGGTAAAAAAGATCCCCCAATTAATTATTCATACAGCAGAAACAAGGACCACTTTGATTGGTTTAAACATTTGTTAAGGTACCAGTGAAGAAGTCAAGGTAAACTAAGTTTTCCATATAAACATTGATGAATCAGCCATGAGTTACCCATAGTGCCAGTTGCATTCCAATATAATATATTGTGAAGTCAAGCTAGTGGATAGGGTAGAATGGAATATTAGGTGTAATCATCTCCTATAATTTTCAACCCATATCTTTGAAACTTCACAGTAAGATTGCACATGTATTGAAGTTGTGAATCTGATCTCAATAAATTGTTCAAGAAATATTTTGGCATTTTTCTAGACATCAGTAATTAGTAATTTTATACACAATGGTTTGTGTGTAATCAACCCTTCCTACATTTTTTGATACAGACCCAAAACCTTCTTCCAACAAATTATAAACCATCCCTTATTTATTAAGGCACTAGTTTTGCATCCGGGCATTTTTGCAAATTTTATTTTTTATGGAATTGAATATGAATAAAGTAATAAAAGTGGAAGACTCCATTTTTTACCAACTGATCAATTATATTTTCTTTCAAGTTTGATGTTTAAATTTCTTAATATGTGAAAAACAAAGGAATATGTAGTTGATGAATTACATTAGAGTTTTCACATTACTTTAAATCAGGTTGTATTATGCAGTCAGTTTGGGGATTTGTTTTTTTTTTTAATGTGTACTAATTGCAATTAATGAATGGCCGTAACAGCTTGATATGGCATACGATTTGTGTGTATTGTGCAGTCTCATTAACATCAATGGATTTGACATAAAAGGACATGATGTATTTATATAGCAGTGAGAATGACAAGTTCAGTGCATGATAAAATAAATGACTGTGCGGAGAATCCATGGTGAAACACAAAAATGGTTAAAAAGGCAGTTATATCAAAATTAAAAACAAAAATCATTTTCTATAGATAAAGAAGTCACATCCACGGACTATGTATGCTAGTGTTTGTTACCTGACTTGCACTGCATAATGTTGTTTAAATGGCCAAGACAGAAAACAATTTATTTAAGAACTAGTTTGTAAGGAAATCAAAAATATATCTTACAAATATACACCTGTTAAATCTAAAGTTACTTTGATCCACGTTACCTAAGTTTGTTTTTCCTTGTTTGTTTAAATTTATCTATTGAATTTCTATTGGACGACTGTTTGACACTGTCGAAACTTAAGCCAATCTTATAACACAATGACACTCCACTTGTCATGTTCATTCTTATATAACATATTCCTCCATCATTCGTCTTGTTCAAATTAAATGATATTTAATTTCTAAAGTACAAGACTGAATTAAATCTCTTGCATAATGTAAGCTTTCATCAATGTAGAATACAATGTATCATCATAATGTTATAAGCCAGTGTGTTCCTGATTTTGTTTACTTTATGTATTTATCCAGAGTTAACTGTCCACTCGGCTCTGTAATCTATGAACAAAGAATAGTGTCCAAATATAAACAAAACTTTGATTGGTCAGCAGGTACTGTTACCTACTATTGTCCTAGTGTTGGAAAGACTCGGTTGGAATTAAAATTTACAGAAGGATTTTTATGATAGGTAAGCTATCACATGATAAACTATGTGCATTACTATTTATGTGTGTTTTTATATATGTGTTGATAAAAGGTTTGAAAAAGGTAGAGTTTATTGGAAAAATAATGAGCAATAGATTTTAGCATTTAAAGACATAAGATATTTCAGTATAAAAAAATATTCAGGTAAGCTTATCGCTATGTTGAGATATAAATCTAAAAAAAGCTTCAATTTACCATCTTAAAAGTTCACTATTTTATATATCTTCTGTTTACAATAAACTTAAGAATAGTTTTTGTAAATTTCAGAAATATAAAATGGGATTGTTTGAGAGGCTAAAGCAGGATATAGTGAAAATAATTTTACTATAACTGATTGTTTGTAAAATTTGCATAAACATATTTACTACACAGGAATTGCAGGAAATTGCTTGGCTTAAACTGAAAATATGATTATAGAAATTGAAACTCAATGTTCTATTTGAATCAGAGTTTGCCGTTATATAACTTTTATTAGGATAAAGACAAAATTGAATTGCTTTCTCTTCTAATTTTACTGCAAGCCGAACAATAACGCAAAATGGAATATTTGGGGAATTAAAGTGAAGAAATAATTACGATAACATTTGCAGTAAATATACAAAAAAATCAATTTCACGGTTTTCCGCAAAAAAACTTAATGAGTAGAGTAATATTTTGGAAAACCCCTGTTTTAGTTGTCAAATGTACAGACAGTTTCTGTTCAATTATATATTTTGTTTGATTTGTAACTATGTCCCATTGTGTAAATTAAAAAGTACAATTTTATTTTATTCCTTAAATGGATTGACTAACTTTCGATTATGACCCTTTAGTTTTATGTAAAATTAAGTAAGTTTCCTTATATTAATCATTCATGCCTCTATTGACAAGCTTTAATTTAGTTTTGAAATGAATCGTATTAAATGTATAATTTATGTTGTAGTAGACCTTTGTTCAAAATTAATCACATTTAAATCACCGATTCTAAGCAATCTTTTATTTTTAATATATACGACTTTTGTACTGAAATTACAGATTTTTCTGCTGTTGATTTTTGGAATAGTATTTTAAGGTTATGTGTATCAAATTTTTATCTTATTTACGTTTTAATAAATCGCTATACTATTAAATTGATTGTGTTGCTTAACTGCCTAGATTCGTTGCCTTTGTTGCATAATTGCAAACATTATGTAGAAAACCTATCAATATCCGTTCGTACATATTGAATTTATTCCTGTAATTTCTTCTCTCACTGATGCAAATTTACTATTATTACTAAAGAAATAGTGAGCGAGATGAAACAAGCGATTTAGAATCACAGTGAGTGAATTATTCTTTGTAATATACATTCACTTTCTTGATATGTATTGATCCCCGGTTCCAAACTAAATTTATTTGGTATTATTCAAATGATGAAAAGCCATTAAAATCCAATTACTATTCATTTATGATATATTGAAGGTTTTGATTAAGGATAATGAAAAAATTACAATTATAGTAGTAGTAGTGGAGTTACTTCCCTTGTTATTGCCACAAGTAGCATTGAAAATTAAATAAAATGTCATTGAAGTTTTGAGGACTATGAGAAAGGTCAAAATAAATCGGTGAGATTGTATTGGAATTAATGTTTAAACTTTGTAAGATTAAAAAGTTTGAAATTTGATTGTCATTTGGAATTTTGTGTAAAGATGATTAAATTGAAGACAGTTGTTCAGTACAATCTTTTATTGAAGATGAAGAAAAGTTTTTAGTGGCATGATTATAATTAGGATACTTTATAAAACTGGTTTTGTGTCACGATTTTCTTGTTTATAAGTCCTGCTTTTCAAAAACAAATATGAAGTATACTTTAAGTCAGTGTAATGATTTTTGCATGACAAAACTGTTTTACAATTGGTTAAGATTAAGCTAACTTTGTTTTGACAGTTAATTACATATACTGTTCTTTAGTTTTGTCAGATTGTTGTAATACCGGTAATAATAATAATAATAATTTCTTTATTCAAATAGGGTTACACAGTTAGTGTTATAACTAATCTTCCCCGAGGCCCACATACATTTAGATTTGTCAGTTCCTTACAGTACGTTGGTATTAAGTTTGTGTTAGTTAATTATGGTATGTTGAAGTTTAGCTTTTGTCTTTAATGAAACATTGTCATTTATTTTTGTCAGTTGATTACAGTACATTGTGATTAATTTTGTCAGTAAATTAAGGTTAGGTGTGTTTAATTTTTTTGTCAGTTTTTATAGTATGTTGTCAGTAATTTACAATTCACAGTGATTAAATATTGTCAGTTTATTACAATGCGGTGTGATAATTTTCTTTTGACAGTTATTTACGTTACATGGTGATTAAGTTCTGTTGTTTTTTTTTTAGGTTATGATGTGATTAAGTTTTATCAGTTAGTTTTGGTATGTTATGTTTTACAGTTGTTTGCTGTTCAGTGTGATTATGGTGTTAGGAAATTGTTAAATAATGTCTGTTTTAATATCAGCTTTGTCAAGCATCTATCGTTTTTTTTTGGCTAATGGAACTGCACACAAAACAAAGTGCTATAATGTTAACAGACTATGCAAAATAAGAAAATATCAGCCAGACATTCAGTCAGGTTGATCAAAATGTTGTTGGACCTAACAGATTTTGTGCAGGTCACTATCTAGTGCAATATTATTGGGTCTCTTTTCCCTGGCTGAAGCTTACTTTTGTCTTCGGGTATTACATTCAGAAAGACTAGATTAGACATTTTAAAAAAATTAGTTTTATGCATATATATTTTGTTATTAATTATGAGCTACTGGATATAACACTATTAAACAGTGCAGTTATAGGACTAGGTCCAGTCAAGTATGTACTGCATATTGCTCGAGTGACATTTAACAATTGTGGAATCTAAAAATTGTATTTTAATGAACATTTGATCGGAAATCCTAAATATGCAGTAGCTGAACTGTAATACTTTAAAACAATTCTTAGATACAAACTGATGATTAAATGTAAAAGATTATAAACCAAAAATTTTTATTTCATCAGATTTAATGAGACTTTGAAGTAGAACTAAAACCATTATCTTGCTTTGAATACTGTATGTAAATTTTTTAAAAAAATATGGCTTAGCCAATTTATGACAGCTTTGAAAGATTTTAAAAATAAATTAAATTTGAATTAATTTTAATAATGTAGCAGTAGTGTCACTATAAAAACAAATGGATTGAAACTTGTACCTGAAAGGTACCAATAGAAAATTATCCATTAAAGTGATGAAGATATCAAATTTAAGCCCCAATTCCTTACCAACATCTGCCTATATTTCTCCTAGATAAAAGTTTAAGAAGTGAGTTTTTAGCCCTGAGGGAAATATAAGTAAAAAAAATGTCTTACAGAAACACCTGTCCTGTCAGATGTCTTTGTCTATTTCTCACCTGCCTGAAAATTATACATTTTGTAAAGCTGTAAGTTATATACAACACACTCGGTTGAATTTTAAAGTTATCATTAATTGATGTTTTTGTAATCATTGATACTCTTTTTGTTAGGTGTCAGTGAGGTTAATTTGGGTAACATTTGAAATCGGGTTTAACAATCGGTTGGATATTGATGGCTCTTGGATGTAGATTGTCGGTAAGACTAAGTATTTTCTTTTCTTTTGTTTTGTTGTTTTTTTATGTTTTATTGGGTTGCATAAATTGTGTGCCATGTCAGGGTTTTATTGTGATTTAAAGCTTAAGGCAAATACTATATTTGAAGTACTTGCGTTTCACTTAAGTGACAAGGATTGCTAGTTTTCCTTCCAAAAGTGGTGGGTTTTCATTGGAATCTCCAGCTTCCTCTATGTAATAAATATGCACAATCATGTAGCTTAAAATGGCATTAAACTCCGATCAAACAAAGGTCTCATGTTTGATATGCAGAAAACAGATCTAGGGAAGCAGAATATAATAAGATATTCAGGATATAAATTCCAAAATAAACATTTGAAAGAAACTAAAAAAGAATGCATATCCAGGTATATCATGGTATATAGTTTTGATTGGGGATAACCCAGAGTAAGTGGTAAGGACCCCCAATGACACCTTGCCTCAACAATGTTGACATGCCAATGAGTGGCTGGACCCCTTTTTCCTCTGTTTTGCATATCCTAAGTTTGGACGAAATTACTTTGTAATAAATAAAAGAATACCGACAAAGGAGTGTATAATATAGTATTTTGTATCATCCTTTGCTGATGTCAACTGATTAAGTATTCTGTGGGTTTTTTTTGCATATTTTTATATTACTCATATTGGAAATTAATCTTTAAAATGTGTATGTATGTGCTTAATTAGAATTGAATTTAGTTTCTTTGTTCATTTTACAGTCAATTATTTTGTTGATTGATTGATTGATTAAATGATTGCTCATTAACATCCAGTAGGCAGTATTAAATATATTCAAGGTGAGAAGTAATCACTTTCTATAGGCCTGCACCCAATACTTCTTGTATGAGTAAACGTAGAAAAAAAAAGGAATGTTGCCTCGTGTTTATCGTTTTGTTCAAGCTTCACATCTTCATGAAACTTGGTACACAGTTACGACATCATGAGATCTCTTCACTTGCAAACTTCTGTAGCCTGTGTCAAATAATTCATGCCTGAGTGAACTTAGAAAAAGGGGGGGGGGGGTTGTTTACCAAAAAGTGGGACCTAATAGTCGCATAGGCACATTTTCTTGTTTATCTTCAGATTATTGTATTCACATGATATTTGTTATTTTTGTGTAAATGTATTTCAAATAATTTAAATCAGGAAAAAAAGAGTTTTATAGGAAAACCTTTATTTAAATCTTCCTGTCCTATTTATCTACTAAAATGGATTTCTTTAAATGTCACTATCATTGGTAAATAGAGTTTTTTGTTTATTTAGCATTCCATAAAAGGAAAACCCCTTCAATACCCCTTTCTAAGTAGCCAGGTAAGCATCAGGCTATCTACCTGTATTATAAACGTATATAATAGCTGACAATTTCCTGTGTGTATGTCAAACAATGTTTGAAGTGTTTACTTACAATGAATATCCGGTCGGGTCTTAAATCATTTCTATATATTCCAAGATATGTAGATTAAAAGGGGTTGGGCGCGTATATTTGATTTGACCTTTTGCAAAACAAAGTTCCTGGCTTTATTCATATACAGGAAATACGCACTTAATTTTAGATACTTATGCATTAAAGGTATATATATAGATCAATTGGAGTTCTGTTGTCAAGTTATAAAGGGATATTATCGTGATCACATGACAGCTTATGTATAGAACTGTTTGTTCATGAACTTCTATCATGATTACAAATATTACCTAATTGTAGATATTGTCTTTTTTGTGAGAATTTTATTGAAATCATAAAATCTTTTCTGTTATTTTTGAGATTTTATTGAAATTGTAAAATCGATATAGGTCGTGTGGAAGGCTATCTTTAGAAAATTACCAAAATAGGTTGTAATTGCAAGGAAAAAAACATAATGATTTGAAAAATGATGGTTTTTTGTATCATTAATGAAGAAATGTCAGATGTATTTTTGTTCTTCATAATTTTTTTTTTTATTTAATAAAAAGTTTTCATTTTAAATATGTCTCCTGTACAGTAATTTATAAATTGAAATGGAAATGAATTTTATTTTTCTATTAATGTTGTTTTTTCTTGTATATTTTGTTAAGAAACCCTTTAAAAATTAGCAGATTTGTGTGGCATCATTTTTTTAGCCAAAAAAATGATGCAATTTCTGTGACAGCTGGATTGGTCAAATGTCAAGTTCAAGATAGGTTCAGAATTTGATTAAATTCCAAATTTTCTATATTTGTCATGGGAATTATAGATTCTTTAGCAATTGAATTAGATAGAATTTGGATAAATGAACTGAATAAGTTCCATTCAGATTAGGATAATTCTGTTACATTTTGATTGTTACAAAAAAAAAAAATCTTCTTTATACTAGATATTGAGGCTTTCAAATCTTCCATTTAAAATTGTCTTGGCAGTACTGATGAACCCCATGCTGAATCTAGTTGAACATTTGAGGTACTGGCAGTACATTATAAACTTTGTGTTAGTAGTATTGCATTTGTGGTAGTAGTGTGGCAATCCTTAACCATAAAAATGTATAAAATTGTTTATTTTTACTATTTTCACTAAAGGTGGGTCGAGTATTATAATTGGGTTTTTAAAAGGTGGCATTTATAAAAGAGGGGTTTACTGTAATTGGAATTTCAATCAGATTTTCAAATGGTTTATTAAAGAACACTAAAATAAGATCTTTATGCATTTTTTGTTAAACAGAGTTTCATTTAATAAAAAAATATCTGCTATTTTAGAAAGAAATATGAACAATTTAAAAAAATATTATTTCAAATGTTAGATCGTTTTGGAAAGTTACCCGACTTTAAAGCAGAATTCTACTTTTTTCAATTAAAGTTATATTGTAAGTCTTTTTTGTTTCATAGAAATATAACTTACAGCACAGCCATTTTTGATTGGCAGATTCATGACTGAGTTACATTATTTGTTGGTCTACTGACAGAAGATGATGTCCCAAAACCTAATCTAACTTTATTGTACTTAACTTTTGTTTCAAAAAATTCCACAGCATTGACTTTGAAGGTTGTTAACCATCAGTTTAAAAGCTTGGATTCTTTTGTCATATTCTTTTCATTTAGGAGTTATTGCCCTTGACTATACAATTTACTGCAAATGGTGATGCATTTATCATTTACACTGATGTTGTTTTATTAAAATTTTGTATCACTTAGTTGGATTCAATGCTCTTTTAGTCCTTAAATCCAATTAAATCATTCTTGGATCATGCAATGAATCGTAAGAATATGTTTTGGCTTAAGATAAATAAGCTAGTGAGCTGCATTATTTGAAATCTTGACAAACGAAATACAATACTATGTGATGGAATAACTGCTTGAAGAGTTTCCAATAAAATCATTGATCAACTCTGTGACATGTTTAAAGTTTAAGTAAATAACAGAGCCTATTATCGCAAGCGCTGAATGGCTTGTGCAGATTTCAAAAATATTCGTTATGTAACCTTTAGTAATCTACATTAAACTTTGTTAAAAGTGCCAGTTCTAAGTATAAAGCTTAAGCCAATTACCAGTAGTGTATTGAGGAATGGCGTTATTAAATTTGAAACAGTTGCAGAGATTCTTTGAAACCAAATGAATGCATTAATTGCATAATGCTAAATGAAAAAAATGTACTGATATAGTTTTAGGGTTTTTCCGTAATTTTACGTACTTCATAAGGCAAGGGTTAAGTGCAGGAAGCTCATATCTTTTCTTGATTCTGTTAAGAACAAAGTTTTGATAGAGCGATGATGCTATTCTGTGTTCCTGAATTCTTTTTTCTCTAAATTAAAATTAAGTTAAAAGTAATCGGCGTTTTTGACAAATTCTTGTCAAGAGGGTTATTTTCCTAAAACTGGGGATCAAATTTAAAGAACAAATCAACATGATACAGAATATTTAGGGATCAGAGTAAAATAGATCAAGAAAACACTGGTACTGGTCAGTTAGCTGTGAATTATACATTATTGTTGGGTCTTGGTGGAAAAAGGGGGTTAAGGTAGTTAGTCCAATAATAAAATGGATGCCATGATATACCTGAATGATTTCTGAAAATGGTGGTACACTCAAATCAAATTTGTTGTTAACCAGTAATCAATCAAATCAACAATAACGTTTAGTTGGTTTCAATTAAGATACCTAGAAGAAATAAACAATATATCTGTTGTTACAGGCAAGAAAGACAAATATTACAGTATGACTTATAAAATAACATGGAGATTTCGTTCACCTATATTGACTAACCTTGCTGGCATTGTTGCACCTCGTTAATGGAAAATGAATAATTAAAGAATAATTTAATTTTTTTAAATTAATACGACCGTGCGTTAATAGTGTATTACATCATGCAAGTACAAATTTGATTTGATTCTGTTAGTAACGACCATACAATATAATATTATTGCTTGTCAAATTGTAGATTATTCTTATGATATTTAGAATACATCCATGCTATTGTTAAGTTTCTTAAATTATTGTAAACACAGATTAAAACTAGATTATGTTCAAATCTAATTGTTATTTGGTTACATAATTCATTAATTCAATTATCACACGGTGATCAATCTTGATTTTTAAGCAGTTTTCAGGATAGTGAGTTATAATTTTGATCTTCATACGATTTGTCTCTCTCCGTGTTAAACTTAAGCACAGTTTGATTGAATCTGTTCTTATAATGAAAAGTTGCTGTGTTTTATCAATTAAAAAAGATGGAAAATCCAAGTTTCTAAAATTAGACATGGGTGATTAGTCGTCTACATTTGTAGTAATTTCCATGATTAATGACTTTTAATTGTTACAAGCTGTAATAAACCTACTGGTATTGTCAGCCATTTTAACACTAGATGAACTTGTTCTTACTCTCTCATCTATTAGTTACAGAGGCCATAATTAACATCAATTTTTAATTTACATGACTTCTTTTTAAAGACCTTTGTGTTGAAGTATGTTGTAGGAAAATAGCAAAATACTGAAAAATCTTTCAAGAAAAATATAAGAAAATGTAAGATTTTATTAGAAAGTTTATATATAATGCATGTAAATTGTTTGTTTGACTTGCGTTTAATGCCACTTTTAGCAATTTTTCATTTCTTGGCTTTCATTTTGTATTGTTTGGGGATTATGTCGAAGTACCCAAGGAAAGCCACTGATTTGGATAGGAAAACTTGTGAACCCTGTACAAACATTTTCAGACATTGAAGAAAAACACAAATGTTCATTTAAATCACTAATGAAATTTTGATTTAAGTTGGTAGTTTTTCATAGTCTTTTACCAGACTTTGCAATTGGCTGGTTTCAGTTGTAGCAATAATATAATTATATTCAAAATATAAGATAATTTATCTTAAAGTCATAGAATTTTTTTCCATAACAGAAATTCAGAAAGAGCATGGGAAAGATGGCAAGTGGCAAAATAGTCTAAATTGGATCTATTATGAATTTATTTGAAGTTGTATAAAAAGCTGTCTTGAGGGTTAAGACTTATAATTTAATGATATAGGGGGAGTGTTTGTAAACTTTTGACTTATGATGTCTAGTTCTGATTACTTGTCACCCCTGGACAATGTCTATACCTACAATTGTGGTCAGAATTTAATTTTCTAATACCCTGTAGTTTTGGATCAAAAGGTATACTTTTGCTGTGGGATTTGTTTACTTAACTATTCAGTACCAACTGGGTATTTTCTTGAAGGCGGTTTTGTGAAAATCTGATCAACAATCCATGATTGACAGTGGTTTTTGTGACTCCTTCTGGGTGGATAGCTTATTTTGCCTAGGTAAATAACCCATCACTGGGTTTCGCATCAATTTAAATTAATCGAAATTTCATTTGCGGCATTATTTGATAAGGTCCATAAAAGGTTAAATGCTAACTGGGTACATTCTATGTGCGTTACAATAATGATTACAATAAACGGAGGTCGGATGACCAGTGTCATCTATTGTTATAGGAGTACACTAGGGGAGGTAACAACGACTAGCTTGACCTAGGACGTAGACAGTAACAACAGACTAGAGTCATCAGCATCTATGAAACTATTATAAAGGCGAAATTATGTAACACAGGGGGAAGATTTGCGTCTTATTTCTACCTGTGGTCAGCCAGAGGTTACGGTCATCGACAGTGGCAAAAGGTCATGGCGCAATAGGTCCAAAAGAAATTAAAAGTCAAAAATGACACCGACAGATGTTAAATCATGTATATTTATTTCAACATGAATGGAAGGATTACGGGAGTTAGAAAAATTCAAACGTTCAAGTGATTGTTGTAATCTTTACAATTGTGATGTCGTTACACTTGAGTAAAGCGGGTTTATTGAATGAATGAAATGTGTACAAATTTAATCACAATAGAAAACTTTTTAACAGTTATTTATGTGTAAATAAATTTTTAACTTTAACAGATCTATTCATTCATACATGAGAAACTGCCATGATTTGTCAAAATTTAAACGTCTTGTGTGATTATGTATGAGAAACAGAGGTACATTTGATAGGGTAAGTTCTGTTTATAATTTTGAATGTATACATATATAAATACTAAGTTATTAAAATTGAAAATGTATTTTTAAACTCGCAATTCAAATTTTAAGACTAAAGGTTTATAACCAGTTCCCTGGGTGTACCTAATTGGGTATGCCATTGTGTTAACCACCGATGAACAATACAATATTGCGTATCAATTTTAAGTTGACACACCAAAGGTAATTTAAAGATTGATTTAGTTTTCTGCGTAGTTCAGAAATATGTGAACATAATAAATAATAACATAAATATAATGGGTTTACAACATGGAAAGTGTGATGTTGAATTAATATATAAAAGTTGCAGCATGCTATTGTTATCCAATAAAAAAAATCCTGTTTGTTAAATTATAATTAAGAATTTCTAGTAACATTTATTTAAACAATGAGTTCAAATTTAATTTGCAGAGTTATCGATTTTTTATCAGTATTATTTTGTCTAAAATGTATTCCTAAGAAGCATATAAGCCATATGTTAATGGGGTATTCAGGAATATATCCACTGACAGATGGGAAGAACAGCTGATAGGAAAGTACGTGCTTTTGTGGAACAAAAAAAAACAAAAACCCCTGCTGAAAGTACTTTGTCATACTCAGAAAGATCTGGTACAAAACAATATGTAAATGTTAGTTTTTTATGGAGCATTTGTTTCCATTAAAAAAAAAATTTTTTTTAATTCAAAACATAACAACATTTATATATGTAATTCTGACTGACGTTCATGCATATTTTTCAATAGTTATAACAAAGTGAATATTATTTTCTCAATTAAAATCCTATACAGTCTACCAGGTCAGGCAATAACCTTGGAAACAATGATACATGCAACATTTACAGAACAAGGATACCACATTTATGAAAACATCACTTCATATGAAAGCTTAAATATCCATTAAAATTGTTATCAAAATCTAGACAACAATATTTGAAATTTGATGCATATTAAAAAAAATTCTTTCTGAGGTAGGTTTTCAAAGCTTTTTGCACTGTTTAACCATCTGTATGATACCAAGACAAATTGTGTGGCAGTGTAACTTCTTTGACAAGGATTGCCAGTTTGTGGCAGTGTAACTTCTTTGACAAGGATTGCCAGTTTGTGGCAGTGTAACTTCTTTGACAAGGATTGCCAGTTTGTGGCAGTGTAACTTCTTTGACAAGATTGCCAGTTTTATGATGGTACTTGGTATGCTTTCTTCTTCCTAAAATAGCTTTAAATTACTGAACATTGCCTAAATCCTATTTACCTGATTCATCAAAATGATTGCCTAAAACCATTGCCTTATACCAAATTGCCTGTGTTAACAAGATGATTGTAGCATTTTATGTATATATGGAAAACTTTTTGTAACGTGTACCTTTGTATAGAGCACCTGTTTCCTGATAAAAATTTTTAGTGACATGTATATCTTTGTATAGTGTATCGATTTTCTGAGAAAAACTGTCAAGGACATATCTACCCTGTAATGCTTTACAGTTTCCTTAAGAATACTGTTAGAAACACATATTCTTTTGCATCTTACACAAGTTTCCTGGGAAAACTGTTAGGGATACGTTTACCTTTCTATCGTGTACTAGTACCAGTTTCCTAACGACAAATGTGAGGGATACTGCCTGGTATCTGTATCCTGTCCCACTTTCCTGATGAAAACTGTTAGGGCTACATATATCTTTGTATGCTGTACCAGTTTCCTGATGAAAACTGTTAGGGCTACATATATCTTTGTATGCTGTACCACTTTCCTGATGAAAACTGTTAGGGATACATATATCTTTGTATGCTGTACCAGTTTCCTGATGAAAACTGTTAGGGATACATATATCTTTGTATCCTGTACCAGTTTCCTGATGAAAACTGTTAGGGATACATATATCTTTGTATCCTGTACCATTTCTGGACACTTAACGTTACCTTTTTTATAATATTGAATATTACTTTATGGTGTCAAGTTTGTTAGAAAGGAATATCATGTTTAAATATGTTATGGACATTAACTTAATTTCTTTATAACCAAAAGACGAAATACACTACATCCTTTCTTCTGAACATGAAAGCATTTATCAAAATTGTGTTTTAAAAATTAAATGTTTTTAAATGGCAGAAATGGGGAATGGTGACCTTTAATATTCTATTTCAGTCCTGTTTGTTTAATCAGTAAAAGAAAACAGAAAACAGCCCTTTTTCAGACTTTCAGACTTTCTGTAGTAGAAAAAGGACCATGCCAGCCCCTTGTTTAGACTTTGAGTTATGTTTGTTTTAGACAGTTTAATATTATAGGTAAAAGCCAAACAATCCCCTTGATAAGACTTTCAGTTCTAATTGTTTTAGACAGTTTAAGGTTATAGGAAAAAAAACATTGTCAGCCCCTTGTTTAGACTTTCAGTTCTAATTGTTTTAGACAGTTTAAGGTTATAGGAAAAAAAACAGTGTCAGTCCTTTGTTTAGACTTTCAGTTCTAATTGTTTTAGACAGTTTAAGGTTATAGGAAAAAAAAACAGTGTCAGCCCCTTGTTTAGACTTTTAATCCTGTTTAATTTATACCATTAAAGATTTTAGGAAAAAAGACAATGCCATCCACTTGTTTCGACTATTAACCATTTGCTTTATAAAGATCAGCAAATTAATAACATCAGGAAAAAAAAACTGTTTCTAATAACTGGTTCACCAAAGAAATTGTAATGGAAATCATTATAAGAATGATCTGTAATTTAAAATAAATCGCAGTTTGTCTTTAACCTTCCCTTATCTCACCTTGTTAATTTTAAAACTTTTTTAAGTTCCAAAGTATAAGAACTTAATTGATTTTTTGTCTAAAATAATACCTTTTAATCTGCAGTAATGGAAAATCTGCGTCATCTACGCCCTAACATATATTATTGATTCTTTTATAACTATGTAAATATGTATGTCCCTTAATTTATTGTTTTATGCCGATTGATATTAAAAAGTTAACATGATGTATTTTAGATCCACTTTGAAGGCACAAAGGCCTATTTATCATCATTATTTTCATTAAGAATATAACAATAGATAGGCGTAATCAAGTTAGAAACTAGAATAAACCAATCAATAACGATTTATTACGCTTAAATTCACACATCTGCTCATGTCTTTAATCAGTTTCTTTCATTGCTGTTACCCATTGTCTTTTAGTTTCTTCTTGTTTCGGTCTTTTATTGTTTTTGTAAACATTTCTAACTGTGTTGGTGTAATTCTGGAAACCCCCTGTTCCGAGGCCAATAATCCGTTAAGTGATTACTTCTCTTATGTCAGAAACTCATTTTCCAATTTATAAAAGACGTGAAAAGTTGTAGCATACTTAATATGCATTGAAATGAACTAAACTATCAAATTAAATTTGTGAAATATTTATTGGTTTACTGAAAGATGTGTTTTAGTGCCAATGATGATCGTCATAGTAACCATGATGGCGACATAAATGGATGTGTCAACTTTTATTATTAACATTCAAGCTCTGCAACTCCATCTCTTTTGTACCATAATTTTACAACGAAAATAATATACGTTGCCATTGTCATGGAGTACTTCAGCTAGAAATTAAATATTCTGCCGTTCTTTGTTCACCATTGAATAAAGTAATCATAATTGCATGGTAGTGCCTGTCGTTTGCTGATAAAAATTGAAAATATTGATCATTGTATATAAATATACGATGTAAAAAAAGAATACAGTGTAATAAGATTATTTCATAGTCAAAGAAATGAGTCACATGGTATTACCATGATTTCAAACGCTGATAATCATCCAACAGAATCGGCAGGTGTTCTCAAATATAAATCAATTCCACTAAAGCTCTTCAATTTCTATTGTAAGGACGAAATTGATCACAACAGTTCTTACAAATCACATCTAGACAAAAACCAATTTTACATAGACACTACTTAACAAGGACTCTGGTACATACGGACAAATTTAAGGATTACGAGCTATTGTCTGCCATGTTTTGTAAGCACGGGATATCATGCTATAACTTAAGTCAACTGTCAATTAATTAAATGTAAAGTACCCAGGCACCTGCCCCGTTCAAAAACGATTAAAAGTATGTAAATGAACGGAAGACAGAGAACTGATGTAAGAAAACTATTCGTCACTATGGTAGCAAAGTGTATCGTTATCATGGTCACGCGTCTCTTGTCAATATCCAACAATGGAATTGATATATACACATTTTCATATCTAGTAATTTATGAGCAATATTGCCGTTTATTGTTGACAATAAAGTTTTATCGAATCATTATATGTCCTGGGTTGTCTTGAGAATCTAACAGCAGTTAAAACCACATCATGCAATATACATGTAAGTCAATTTTTGTACAAAATCAATAGCGTATTATTGCAATTTTATCCTGATTTGTTTTTTTTTAATTCAATTTAAATATTAATGGTTTAATCAACAACTAATATTGACAAATTCAAGCATGGCGATTTTAAATTTTTATAAAAAATGATGATATGTTAGATAAATATATGAAAATAGGTATCATGCGAAGTTGTATTTCTGTATTATTTTTTTACAAGTTTGAATATCTTAATGTTTAAGTATTGTATGTTATTTCATCCTGAATAATGAATGTATTGAAAGTGAGTCCTGTCAGTAAAATTTGTAATACTGCTTAGTTGGAAAATAAATGTTAAAGATAACTTAGATCAATGCTGTTTCATTTTTTAAATTATTACCCTTTTAATCATTACATGTAGAAATTATGTTTTTATTGCTTTAAAAGCTTTGTTGATAATTAACCAGGAAAATTAAATTACTGTAAATTCTGTTTAACTTTTCGTAATGTTACTTCCCATAGGAAAGGTGTGTTTAGATTTTGTTAAAAAAAGAATTCAAATGATGACAAGTTTGCAAAGCAATGAAACATTGATTGATTGATTGATTGATTGTTTAGGTGATTGATTGTTTGTTGTTTTACCTTCACTAAAAAATAAGAGTTTGAAAAAGTAGACATTTGCAGTGGTAACAATAAACATGTTGGATTGAAATTGTAAAAGAAATACAGAGTTTAACATCAGTGCCATTTTTTGGTCAAGTCTGCAGACATATCTGCTATTGATGTGAAATTAAGAAATGACTGCATTGTATGGTAACTCTTAGAGGCGTAAATTATTGAATTGATGGCTCCAAATTGTGTTGGTGACATTAAGCAAACGATCAACAGAAACATATTGATGCCATCAAAGGCTATTCTAATACCGCTGACAAATATGATTTTAAAATCTAGGTTGTAAATAACTGGAAATATGACCTTTGGTTATGTTTACATTATTTGGTTGGCTCCGCAGAATTTGGATCCCTCAGTGGATGGATTTGGATGGTGTGTTATTGCGTAATTCTGTCAACTGTGGATTAAATGCCTTCAAATTTAAGTGTCCAATCAGAATCATCATTGTCAGCAAAGCCCAGATATATGGACTATAATAGAGAATAAATATTATATTTTTTTGGACTGAAAACAGTAATCTTTAAACTTGCAATTAAGGAATCCTTTGTATTAAGTACAATATAGCCTAGATTCTTGGAAGTTTATATTATTAAGATGTATAACTTTTTCCAAATTATGCAATATAATATTTGTCTAGCAGAAAGGATTTGTATCAAATTAAGTAGACCACTAGGACTAATAAACAAAATGTAGTACTAGGATTAAAGCTGTGTAATTTTGTATTAAGGTTAACAATAGTAACAACAAAACACCTTATATATACATGTAAATCTGTAAGGGTTTTTAATTGTACTTTACTTTCAAATATATCAAATGTCATTACAAAAGCAGAACCACCTGTCAGTTAAACGTAACCCTCAACAACAGCAAAAGAGAGGTTAAAAAAAATTGTGGTGGAGGTCGATAGAACAATGTAGGCACCAACTTGGCAGGACAATAAACTAGCCCAGGACAGAATGAAATGTAACTTTGTAGATGACCTATGCCTTTACAAGGATAAAAGTAGTCAAGAGAACTGAGGAGTTTGGTTTTGTCTTGTACATTCTTCAACGTTAACCCTATTTATTATACAGTATAATTTAACAACACTTTGCAGAAAAAAATATAAAGATAATCTTATGAGATAAACTTTTTTTTAAGTTATTACAGCTGGACTGGTCACTTAGTAGTCTTACTATAAAATTTACAGACCACTTTGATCATCAGTGATTTTAAAGTGCAAATGGAGTATGTAAATGAAAAAGTGTTGTATAACGTGTTGAAGTCATTAATTTACCACTCGTTGTTACCAGCTATTTCTGATTTAATTGATAATTTTAGAAATTCAATTGAGCAAATCCCAAGGTAATTCGTGTTCAGATTGATTTTGACTTTTTGTGTTATTTGATAAAAATCATTTTATTATTTAAAGATCGGTATCCCTTGATGTCGCATTTATTTTCACTTATCAATATCTAAATAGTCATTCTTTATAATCTCAGACAACTTTCATCCTCGGGGCTACCGCGTAGCTGATGATGGCTTAATAAAGTCGTTACCACAGACGATTCTGTATAGTGATTACCTGTCAAGGTATATATTACCTACTAAGGAAGGTAGATACCAATGAAACGTCAGGTAGCGTCCCAGAGATAGAGAGACAATCAGTTGCAAACCTTTATCAAACTGACAGCTATTTTCAGAACAGGTAGATATCAATATAATATTTATTGATAAAAGGCCATCAGTGGGGACTGAAATATAAAAATATTTCTTTTAATATTCATAAAATTGAAAACAGTGGCAGTGCAGGAGGAGACGTAACTAAGTTACAAAACTTTTGTAGCATTTGAAAAATAAAATATGTTTAAACTAAACTAAAAGTAATTTAAGTACAATTCTGGTTTCTGTTTTGTTTGGACTAGATACCTTATGAAGCTGAAGCGTAAATGTGTTAATTCTATTTTTATACAATCGTAAAATGTATAGGCTATGCGTAAATATAAGAAGGAAATTTTTTAGGATTTTGTTTCAAAATTTTCTATTTTAGAACTGACATTGAATTAACTTTAAACCCACTTTTAGGTTGTTGGTCAAGAAACGGCCAACAGATAATTTTGAAAGGATGGCCCAGGACATAATAGCTTGTTTAGGTACCCAATGTAGTATGGGAGTTAGAGGCACACGTCACCACAAATCATGGATGGCATAATAAAGCCTTTTATTAAAATCACATAAATCTTTCTATTATGTATATCTCTCATTGATAAAAGATTCAAAGGGTAGAGCCGACTACTTAAGTAGCGTTCCAGCGACCTGGTCACGAATGGCCTCCCTCATCCAATGACAGGGTTGATGATGGGTTAATAAAGTGATTATCAGAACCACAAACAAATTTACCTGTCAGCTTACCTGGGTATATTCAGGTAGATGTTGACATTGGGACAGTTATTTAGTGAATGAGGCAGATGTTTTTGTTTATCTACTAAGCCAATAAATCTATCAAGTGTATTGCAGGTGGGATGGAATGTCTTACTCTGTTAATTTGGTTTTTAAAATGTGGATTGAAATTTATCTATGTTTATTGACAAAGCATTAGACCGCTGACATCTGCCCATGTTCCCTGACATATGGTGTATCCTTTGTGGAGACTCTCTGCGTCTGTATTCCATATATATATGTAAATAGTACGGGCTTTGTTTCCAAGATACTGTGGAAACAAATAGAAATTTGATAGGCTGCGCTGTGTGCGTACTTTACTCCTAATTATTTAGCTAAAAGTAAGAAGTGATTGATTTTTAAGCCATTTTTATGTATTGATTGAGCTATCTATATTTTGATGTAGGTTTTGTATTTCACATAGATTAAAATGTAGAGATCTTAATTGATGTTTTTATGTAGGATGAATTATTGGAAAAGTCTTTGAAAATAAACAGCATTTATTGTATATATAGTTTACAGGGACAAAGTATTTGTTTCAATTAAAAAAGAACAAAAAATCGTTTTAAGTAAACGTCTTTACATGATTCGCCAGTAAATGAAGTATAATGTTCTGTTGTGTCCATAAATTTATTGAAAATGTTTTGAACTTCTGTAATGGCTGAGGGTGTTTTTCAATCGGATAGAAGAAAGAAATTTGTCCTTATCTGTCAGTTGTATGATTAAATGTGTTTCAATCCACTGGTTAAAATTTATTAAAATTTGTTTAAAATGGTGTGTGCGATGGTGGGTTTTCTGATCTTGATTTGCTTAAGTTATTCTAGAGATTTTTTACTCTAATTCGACTTCATTTAGAAACACACATAAAAATATGAAAACTTGTGTCATAGGGTTTTTACATACTATACATTTATTTGAAGATTTTTCTGTCCATTTAAATGAAAGTTTAATTGTTTAAGTAGTTAAGTTTTATGTTTTTCATAAAATAATATATAGTATATATTAATTGTTTAAGAATGTTATGGAATTAGCAAATAAGTATTGTTTAATATCTCTGATTCCTGACCTTTTAACTGACAGGTTTTTATGTAATATATAATATATTCTGCTTCCAACTACATCATTGCCGTAACAGAACTCCACCAGTGTGTACATTGTCAGAATTTAATTAATGAAATTGCATCTAAATACCACAAAAAACTTATAATCGCAGTCTATTGAATCCTATTTTCAACAGTTTATATGGAAAATTATGGATTGGCGATTAAATTTGTATATAATATATACCCTGTGGAATTGAGGTATCTCATTTGTGGCAAATTAAATGAAATTTATGTAATAAAAGCTATCAACATTTTACATATCTCTTGTTCTGCTATACCAAGTTAAATAAAAATACCATGGTGATGACTATTATAGGAATTGATGATCGTCATATCTTATTTACATAGTGATGCCTTTTTAGATTCCATTTTAGTGCTAAAATATCTATTATATTTTGGTTTGTAATCTTATGTCTTATAAATTTGTGATTTATGGCCGGTGTATTATTTGCTTTTCATTTTAGTTATAACAGGATATCTATCAGAGTGAAAATATATTGAA
Organism: Limnoperna fortunei; assembly: GCA_944474755.1. Taxonomy (NCBI): domain Eukaryota; kingdom Metazoa; phylum Mollusca; class Bivalvia; order Mytilida; family Modiolidae; genus Limnoperna; species Limnoperna fortunei. The sequence goes on along the minus strand of OX104120.1, from coordinate 31,571,526 downwards.
AACAATTGATTTTTAATATCAAGATGAAAATTGAATTCTGTGATGCTGAAATAAACAGCAAATATATTGTTTTATATAGACATGACATTTATGGTAACAGGTAGAAGGGGGGAAAAAGGGGGAATACAATGTCCAATAAAAGTGCTCCAAGTACTCGGATATTCCGAAAAACCTATATTTGGATTTTCAAAATTATAGTAGTGATATTAGATGGAATGATTATAATTGTAATGTTCTATCTTTTCCACTTTCTAACGAGTTTATTGTTGTAAAACTAGATTTCGATTCATTAGAAGAATGGATCTAAGAAAGACAACTCTTACAAAAGAGATTGTCTTACATGCTTTAGCACCAATCATTATGAAATGACATATTCATTAAAAACAAATTTTTATTAACATTTCTAGCATTTGAATATAGAACTATTACTTTTCTAATTGAAAAAGCAATCCAATGGTATTTAAGTTAACACCTATTGGATCCTCTTTCTGTTTAACTGCTCTGTATCAAGTGATTGATACTTAATTAGAAATAACAACATTTTCTCTCATTGGAAACGATTTTAAAACGATATTGAAATTTTAGATGTAATTGATTCCTGAGATGATGTATATTTCACATACGTAGGATTTAATTTGTTTTATGCAAATGAGGAGTAATTATCTTCAGATTCGGTTATATTTCTGTTTTATCACCGCTTCGTGTTCAGCTTGGATTTATGGAATAATATGGAATAATCAATAGACTGTAATATCTATTGACATATATGCTTCTGTATTGAATTAAGTTTTCCGAGAACATCGCACCGAACACACAAGAATTAAAAGATGACATTTACGTAATTCTGTTATTAAGTTCAGATAAAGATGAGCGATGTTTTTATTGTGTGTAAAAAAATATTAGCTACGGGACTTTTTAAACAAAATAACTTGTGTTATAAATTCTGTTAACTGTTTTAATGACTTCTTTATAAAGGATCTGAAATGACTTAGGTAGGTGGTTACAATTTATATATTACCAATTTGTGCAGTGCATCAGAAGGACATAAAATGTATTATATATAGGATTTTATTGGTAACAGTAGATTTCACAGAACTGTTACTATTACTGAGATGTTCTTTCAGTTATTTAGAGAATATTTTGAAAAACTGAATAATCTTTTACATTATACAAGATATTTAAGAGATTGGGAAGATGGTTGATGTCAGTTGACACAAGCCTTTATTAATTAAAATTCCTAAGTGATAGTTTTTATTGGATAATGAAATTCTTAGTTACGCTGACACCAATGTGACATTGAATTACAAAAACAGAGATAAATCTTGGATTTTAGTACTGTTAAAAGGTTTAGCTTTTGACGATATGCTTTACTTCATGTTTTGTATGCTAGAACATTTGTCATTGAACTGGTTTTTTTCCATTAGAAAAGAAGAGAGGGGTAGGGCATTGTCTGAACCTATTAAGGCAAAGTTTCAATTAAACGTGAATATGTTTTGGAGGATAAATTATTGTTTACATGTTGGTGTTGTTTTGTTTTGTTTTGTTTGTTTGTTTGTTTTTTTTTTTTTTTGTAACTTAAATTCGTTAAAAGCATTCTTTTTTATATTTAAAATTGTTACATAGGAATTAAAAGTATTTAAATATTTTGCAAGGATTTTATATCTAGTAGTGTATACAAACAGTCCACTGAGTGCAGTTTATTATTTCCAATTGAAGTAAGGCGGGGAATAATCCCACCATTTGTATTTATCTTTAATTAATTAATGCTTTTATTGGTGATGAATGTCTCTCCATAGATTAAATTTTACCTATGGATGAATCATGATGAAACATTTTTAAACTAACTTAATAGATGAGGTGTCTGGGCCATTGCTCATTCTGAAGATGATATCATCTCCTTTCTTACTCTTTGTAATTTATTTTTGCACATCCAATAAACTGTAGTTATTAGTTTATTATGACCAGATTGGTCTTTCAATTTCACACAGAACTGGGTATCTAAAATAGGACAGATTTTATGTTTTTGTGTGAAACCAGTCTGGAGACAATTTGTGTATTTACTTACAATGGAGTTCAGAATGGAAAGTCAGATTTTCAGCTAGGATTTAAGGTTGAATATAAATTTAAAAAGTGAATTGAATTTTATGTTTCAAAAGGAGTTTAATTGCTTCTTTTAAAGAGAATCATGATCTACATATGGAGTATACATTAAACAAAAAAGGCTGCACATTATCTGTCTTAAATTTGTTTCTTGAACATTTAAGTCAAAATTAACAGGAAGTATTATATAAATTATGCTTATCATTGTTAGCCTTCTTTTATGAATCTTTATTCAAACAAAGAAATACATAAATAAATATGAAATTGAAACTTGGTACAGTGTAGATATAGTTTCCTGTTCTGTATATGTACATACATATTATGTAGAAGGAAATTAGAATTGTGCTATTCTTTTTGTGCGCTGTCGTTGCACTATTTGGATGTACTTTTGAAATTGTAAGATTATTGGATTTGCATTTTTAGTCATTCCATCAGATTGAGAAACAAAAACTTGTGTTGACAGAATTCAAGAAGTATCTTTTAATCATCTTAAAGCTGCATGGAAATCTACATTGTATGTTATGTAGCAGTAGTGGTTATGTTTTGTCTGTGGCATAGAATGCAGCATTGAATCATATACTTTTGTCTATCTAGTAACAACCGTCTGCAATTTTGAGCTTTTTATGGCAGTACTGTACATTTGGTTTAAACCAGATCAGCTATTCAGAACCGGTATCATTCAGAGGTGTGTTTAAGTAAATCTGCATCTTTTCGGTACGTTTTATAATTGCTTTATGTTGAACTAATTATAGATCGGCAAGAAAAAGGGCAAATTGAACTAACAACGGTAAAATACATCCATTAATTATTCTCAGTATTCTGTTAAATATGTTTTTTTTTTCTTTCAGGAGGGTGTGCTTACATGAACCAACAACTATCTGACATGTCTTTCTATAATGGAATGTGAGACACTTTCATATGCAACAGGTTCAAAGAATTTAGCTTCTAACCCTAGCCCTCCGCCTGAGGAAGGATTTTCGTCAAAAATGGTTGTAGACATTCAATCACACTGCACTGTGGTGTCGGAACCACCATCAAAACAATTCAAAATGGTGGAGGCAGAATCAAAAGAGACTTCAGAACAAAATTATAAACTATTGCCTCCAGAAAACATTATGACTCCTAGTCCAGACAACCCACCAAATATAGAATTTTCAGAAGTGCCAAAAGAAAATTTATATCAAGAGAGAAATTCAAATTCAAGCCCACCAAATTTAAGCCCGGAAGCAATGGATTCAGATCCTATGGAACAAGACTGTAGTTCTACGGAATCTCAAATTGGCACACCAGATAAAAATAGATCTCGTAGAAAACAAACTTTAGAGGATATTGTCAGACGAATGAAGGAAGTAGAAAATGGATATTACAGTGGAGAAACTGATGGTGAAGAGGAAGAGGAGGAGGAGGAGGAGTTTGGTAACAGCTTGATGATTGACATGAAAAATGGTTCTGAAAGTAAGATGGAAGAAAATGATGAAGTTGATGGGGATGTGTGCCAAAATTTAATGAAACGATTTAATCGTGATGAAAGAATCATGAATGGACTTAGAGACAGTATCAAAACTTCAGAAAAATCTGCTGAAATTAATGGTAATATGAGATCTCCTGCAAGTAGTGAAGATCAGGAAAATAGAAACATTTTTGAACACCATGATAGAGACATAGCCGATAGAATTGCTGAAATGGCAAGTCATGCAAAATCTGCTGATTTCACAACTCCGCCAAAACTTAACGGTAATTGGTTACATGGTGCGTTCAACGGTCTTCCGATGTTTCCGTTCCCGCCTGGGCCTCTTGATCACCATCTTCCACCAAGTTTTCTTCCATTTCTTGATAAAAACAAATTTTCTTCCCCACAAGAACTTGCTGAAAAAGATTATTTGAAATGTCAGTATTGTGAACGGACTTTCAGACGTCAAAAGAACCTGGAAAATCACATTGATAACACACACCAAGGAAAAGGTCCAGTTAGACGCAAGTCAGAAACAGCCAATGGTGACATGTATTTTAAGTGTACACATTGTCCATACACCACGAAGCACCAGAGTAATCTATATGTACATCTCCGTATACATACAGGTATTTTGTTCAATATTTCTGTTTCCCACTGCCGTAGACTGTCTTTGACATCTCCATTTCCTTATTTTTTTTAATGTCCAATATAAATTACTTGCTGTATTTCAGAACAGCTAAAAAGATTTGATAAATGGTGGCAATGTGTCAAAGTAAAGAATACAACAAAACCAAATTGAAATATGTATTTTAATCAAGTCCATTCATTTTATTTTCAGATGTCAAATTTTGAACTTGCTGTTTTAAAATATGTATTTAATGTTACGTATAGTTTTGACATGGTTCCCGTCAATACCCGTCACCCTTGTCCTTAACAAACTTATATAGTTACCAGATTGCTATTTAATGTTACATATAGTTTTGACATGGTTCCCGTCAATACTCGTCACCCTTGTCCTGAACAAACTTATAGTTACCAGATTGCTGTTTAAATTGTTAATGATTTTTTCCTGTTGTTAAATGATAAGCCAGGATTTTTGGTTTGACAACATGAAAATGTAATAATTCCTGTTTTATTTAAATGATCACAATAATTTTGTTATCTTTAACACTTTGATGTTTCATTTTTTTTGTAATTGTAAATATGATAGTTCAGAGAAAATATTGCCTTATGAAAATCTCAAAATTGACCTTCCGAATTGTATAGATAAGGAAAAAGATAAACCATAAAAATAATAGTGAAAAAATGACTGCACAATTAATTTGGTTTTTGGTCTAAGGGAGATAACTTTGATTTATAAGCTTTCAAATATCCTTATGCCTCATGTATACATGAAAGTAAGTAGTTTTAAGCATGCAGAAAACATGTTCTATTCTAATTTATTGAAATCTGTCATATAATTATTGAGAATTGTTCTATTTCAGGAGAGCGTCCCTACATCTGTGGAGCATGTGGTGTTCAGTATAGTCAAAGTCACAGTCTGAAAAGTCACATAATTAACAAGCATGATGGTATCATGTCTTATTATATCAAGGAGAAGCGTAATCGTTCTCCACGTGGAATGGGTTATCTGACCCAGATGTCACCAGAAGTATCGATGTTCAAAATGTCAACCCCACCCACCATGGTCCCACCGAACCATCACCACAGTTCACAATCATTACTTATGCCGCAGTCAAACATTCCTCTGCCAATGATGATGTCATCACCGCAGCAACAAGGGATGCATCAATCAATGGCACAGCAGCACTCGCCAAACATAAAGTCAGAAAATCTTTCGCCAAAAGAGCTGGTCTCACAAATGGCACAGCAGCATATAACAAACCTGCCAAAATCTAGTCCAAATAGCTTTATGAATGGTCAGATGTCACCATTCTTCTCCCAGAGTATAAATGGTATGCATCTGTCACCATCTCACCAGCAGCAAGAAGACGACCTGCCATTGTCACTTGTCTCGCACAACAAAGCTCCAAGACCATTGCAAGAAATCGGAAACAACAATAATATTACCAATGAAGAAAACCATGGTGCTATCGATCTAACCAAGAAACCACCAAAGCAAATTTCTGAATGCAATAATGTCACAAAGAATGGAGCAATATGTTCTGGATCTGCTGAATGCGAGGACTGTGCACATTCTATGAAACTTAAAATGTTACGTCACAACGTAGTTCGCATGCTGAGCATCTTGGTTCCAAACCTAAATTTTGAAGAAAAAGGCATTAGTGCCGAAGGCGACTCTGTTGATGAACTATTACATGATGTTATCCAAAGCAATATACAAGATGAAGGAATGAGTGACTGAGGTTTTCATGGTAACGGGGAGGATGTTAATTGCCTGTCTCCTTCTGTTATCAGTGAATTGCTGAGTGCAATAATTGTGTTATCATCCAGTCACATATCAACAAATATTGTGCCATAGGCAAGGCCTTTCACATTATATTGTATGGCAGTCTTCTAAGTATATAAATGTTGCATTTTTTGCAAGTAAATATAATCAGAGAAAAATTATCAACATTTTATTTGATTATTAGGGCTTCAGTTTATGTTACTATGTGCACGTGGAAGTATTTTTATAAATAGTAAACAGGTACCAAACATTTTTTTAGATATTAAAATCCATGCAATAATTCTGCCAAAAGCATTCCTTCAAGCAAAGTCTTGAATACTTGGAAGGCTGACTTACAAAATCTTTCACAACAATAATACTTGTGATGGAGAGCCATGATCATTTTGATGTTTTTCATTTGGTCGAAGACCGATATCTCATCATCCATAATCATTCTGTTTTTACCATTATGGTTTGTCCATAAAACCAAAGATATTTTGAAATGTCTTTTATTTTTAATTACATTCCTATGATACACAAAACTATTTTGAATAGACTTTATTATAACTGTATGTTAACTGATTGTTATGTTGTGAACTATATTACAACATGTAGTTGTACGGTTGTGAATTACCCAATATGGAAAGATATATATATTCATGTGCTTTAGATTTGTAAAAAACTGAATATATATATTATATATGTTATGTACGAGGTTTATATTCTTATTTATGACGGTCACATTTTTATGTGGTCCAATTATTTTATGTGTGTATTGTAAGTTTCTGAAATTTTTCTGAATCTTCTTCCATTACAGAATAATTTTCTTCCATTTTCAAAAACTAATTGTTGTGTAGTAATATGACTCGCTGCCAAAATGTGTGGCTTCCTGTTTTTTTTCTACTTGTCTTCCAAGTTTTTGAAAAATAGTCTCACAGACTTTATTTTAATACTGAACTGTTGTATTGGAATACTTCCATTGTTCAAGCTAAAATAAAATATATTGTTTTTGATCTATTCAAAAAAGTTTGTGTATACTGTTGTTGTTAATAGCTGTCGAATCACCATTAAATGTCATAGACTTAAATGATTCTTTGAAAAAGTTTACTGTTCATTTGTTTATTTTTGGTTGTTTTTTTCAAGAGTTTTTCAATTAATCGTAGCATATACTTCAGTCGCATAAGAACTACATTCTTGCACCAAAGCTTCAATGTATCAATGTTTAGTTAACATCCTCTTTCCGAAAAATTTCAGAAATACAAGATTATACAAATATGTCAAGTGCTGTTGTACTGTAGTGCTAGAAGTTTTGTCTTGTGTACTTGTTAGTGTCTCAGAACGTTACTGTACATAGCCTCTGACGTGCTTAACCAGTAATATTTGTAATAATGGTGAAACTGTTTTTATCACTAATCCCTTGAAAAGAGAAATAATTGTCACAATATTACTATGTCTTTTTTATCGTTAAAAGATTTAAATTGTCTCCAATTTATCATTACAACAGCAAATTTGGAAGAAAGGAAAATTGTTTTTTACTTTTGTTCAAAATAAGTCTTCAAGTCACCTTTCATTCAAGAAATATTTTAAAAACCAAAAGTTCGGCAGCTTTAAGTATTAGCACAGAAATTAAAACAAAAACCATGTATTGTGTACTTGACATAACCAATAATATGTTTTGACCTTGATCAAGGACACAATGGCTGGACCATCAGTGGAAATGTACAGAAATGTGTATCAATTTGTCTAATTATTAGTTTGTACATTTTGTAAATGATGAGCCATTGTCAAAACAGTTGGTAGAATTATTAGTTTTACTCATTTTGATGTTATTTACCATAAAATCAAATGATTAGTTTTATTATATCAACATTCCAGTTGTTGATTGGTTGTTTTATTTTTTATAGAATCTTCCAAAATCTTCAAGAATTCCACTGCTGATGACGTTTACATTTTTTGTAATGAAAGATAGATAACTCTGTTTTTATTCAAGCAAATATTTGAAATTCTTTAATTTGTCAACATACAGGTTTTGAAAATATTGTTTACATGTTATCATGAACATGGTCAAAGGTCAAAGGTTATTGATAGCATCCTGCTACAATCTGATACTTAGCAAGTTTTCAGTATTTGCATTGGACATCACATGTTAATGGTCAAGTGCCATGTGTTGCAAACTTCAGTTTTATACATTTATGTTGAATTTGTGTACCCCACCTTTTCTTTTTTTCTTGCCTTATGAGTAAATATTTTTCTTCATGACCTTTTCAAGCAAAAATGAAATACATTCCAATCTTTGTTGTTTTAAATTTGCCTTCTACAGTTTGGTGCAAAATACTTTCATGCTACACATTTTTAAAATTTGAAAACAAAACATTTGTGATTTACATTGATTAAACTTATTTCATTTAAAATATGATGACCTATTCATGTGTTGAAATTCCAGTCAGTTATTGTTTTCACTTCATTTATTTGTTTTTCAAATTTCTTTTATAACTGTTGGAGTGTTTTACTCATTTATGTGGTACATGTTTTTTTTTAATTGGGTCAGACATTTATCACGAATCAAGAACTTTGCATATAAATTTGTTCCAGATAACAGTGAAATGTTTCAGTTTCAACAAGGTCAAGTGTATATCAATGCCAGTAGCTAGGAATTGATAACACAGAAAGTATTTTGTACCAAACATGTTCATTTGTCTTTTTGTAAGTCATAAAACTGAATACACTAATGAGGCAGCATTTTTTTCATCATCATTATTATAACAAAATTAACGGTGCTGAAATATACATAAAAATAAGATTTATTAGTGGGTGCTAAGGAAATCTCCATCCAAAATTTTTCATAATGTCTGACTTAACATTTAAAAGTTCTGTCATAGAAAATGTGTGAAACGATTTTGACATTTTGTTGACTACATGATAAGTACCATTTTCTTGTGTCTTGTCAACGCCTACCAATAGTATCATTAATGACAACCAGTCATGGAGGCAAAGATATCCAGTAGTTTAAAATATGAATGAAACCTTGTAAAATACTTGTATTGTTTTTATATTTCTCCTGAGCTTTTGAACTCATTCTCATACACAGACCATTTCATATTTCACTGCAGCTTTTGAATGTAACCACATACCACCAGACCATTCAACATCCAGTTAGTAACTCCATTTATATTATGTGCTATCTTCTTTTCTACCAGTATTATTGTTTTATTTTAACTATAAAAACAGCTCATGTGTTCTTTTATTAAGTTAAGTGTTCATGAATGTGTTCATTTTAATGTTAAATTAGGATTCATGGTCAATTTTGAATTAGTCTATGGAAGATATTTCAAAAATAATGGTACCAGGTAATGAAACCCAGCTCACTTGTAATGAGTTAACACAGCTCAGATCAGAGATTGTATTTGATATTATACAGTTTTTACAAAATAGAATGCAGTTTACTGTCATACTAGTTATTGACTCTTTGGTCAACAGTTTCACTTTATTGTCTGAACAGCAATAAAATTTGTTCAGTTTATATTTTAAGACAGGAATCACTTATTACATTGTCAAAAAACATTTTGAAATAACTCCATAGACTAGTTTATTGTTGATGTGTGACTCCTAATAATGACTTCAGTATGGTGTTCAACAAAATCGGTGCAGAATCTCTCTAGTCCCTTGTTTTATAAAGCACCAGTTTATACGGTCACTTTTTATAAGTCCACCATTTTATTTTTGTTACAATCCTTTGTTGGTTTTTTTATATTTCCTTTTTTGATGGTTTATTTTGCTCTTTTACTGATGTTTTTGTTTGTAGATAATTGTGCTAACATTTTGTTGTGTTATTGTTTGTATGTAGCCAAGTTGTGTTCATTTTTGTTTACAGTTGTTCTTTGAGTTTGTATAATTGGGATTTGATGTTTACAAAGCGTTCAGTCTTCTGGTCAGACTGTGTAAATGGCATCTATCCCATAATGCACTTGTATAACTACATGTACATATCAGTTGAATTAATATAGATTTTAGATTATTTTACAATTAGTTTCTTTTTAATTGATCATAAACAGATGTCCATTCTGGGCATTTGGTGCAGTTTTGAAAAAGCAATTACAAACAAATATATGTCAGCACACCTTTAGATTTCAACAGAAAATTAATTCTGACTATTGACACTGTGAATGGAGTTAACTCCCTTTATGATGAATGCTATCCTTGTATTATAGATGAATGCTTACACATAATCTCTAAATTTTGAACATTTTGTATTAAATTTGTATTTATTTGATCTCATTTGCATATCAATATTTTTCAATTCAGGTATTTTAATCTGTTATTGTTGTTTTCAATATTCTTGTTGTTTTGTTTTTGTTTGCTTTATTGGGTTTTGATAGATAGATCATAAACATGCAGCAGGCATATATACTTACATGAAAGTTTGATAAATTAAAAATATATTTTTGATTTTACCCAGCCCTTTTAAACAAACATTCCAGCACTGATGTACACCCATGCAAGTTTTACACATGGAAGCTGAACATTAAATCTTATATATTTGTACAGTTAAGCTATTTTAATTATAAAATCTCACAATAAACTGTTGTAAAAATGAATTCTCCCGTCCTTAATTAGCAATACTCTTTCAACACTGCAGTTTTCTCTGTTTTGATGCAGCTTTTAATAGTTCATGAGAAAATAAAAGTAATTTTTGTACATTTAATAAAAAATAATGTGGTACATAATAAGTTATAAATATTTGTGAATGAATGTTGTAGTATAGCTAATCTTAGAACGAACAAAATGATGTAATATTTTATTAATTGTTTTGATAAGTTGTAAAGAATCTCTTTAATTTACAAAAAGATTTTTATAATTTATGACCATTTTTAATTGCAGATAGAGAATGTACAGTTATGTAATATCAAAGTGCTAATATATTTTCTGTAAATCAGTTGTCATTTCAAAGACTTTTCTGATATGACACCTTTATTGATATATTGTAGTTTGGGATGCAAAGAGGAGTAAATTTACATTGGTTTTCCTGTGTTGTTCCAAAAAAAGTTGAAAAATATATCTACAGGACATCACAATAAACTTTAATACTTGAAATACAACTGAATTAAGATTATGTACAGTTCAATCTGGTGCATTATTAACATATGTAAACCTAGTGGTTTGTGTTTCCTGTTTAAAGTTATGATACTGATTCTGTAACAAATGTAAACAAGATCAGATTAATCCAGACAATATCCACTTAACTAAGATTTAAGAGGAGAAAATCAGCATCCCAACAACATCCACTTAACTAACCTACAATGTATGGTATATGTACATAAATTACCTGCCTTTGATTATGCTTTAGAATGCTTCCATATAGAATGTTCGTGATAACCAAAGAGTAATGGGTGATTGAGCCCCTGTAGTCTTCCCACCTGATTCTTTGTGTTGATTTCTCATTCTTCCATTTTTTAGAAATGTTATTAGATGTGTCTTATTGCTGATTAAGTCATTACTGTAATCAGTTCATGTGTGAGGTATTATATAATGGACAGATTTATCCTTAATGGATATTTTTGTTCCTTTCACTGCTTTTTCTTAGTTGTCTTTCCATCTTGTACAAGTCTGATTTTAAAAATTCTTATTGACAACAACATGTATTTGTGGTTGTTATTGACAACAGCATGTATTTGTGGTTTTTATTGACAACAACATGTATTTGTGGTTGTTTATTTGTTGTATTTCATATATATTTACAAAATACAAAGTTACATTAATTAATTCTCTGCCTGTAAAGAATTGGAGTCGTTTCAAGTGTGTAAAAATGCAATTTTTGGTGCATAAATGTGTATATTTATTTCCTTATATTTAAAGTGAGTTATGTATTTATGTTTCTTGCATACTGTACATTTTGATATTTTTTAAATTGTTAAAAGACAAACTTCTATAATATGCAAGCAAGTTGTTTTACCAAACTTGTAGTCTTCTTGAATCAAATTTTTACATAAGTTTTACTGGAGTGAAAATATTTACAAGTAAACAAAATAAAATGGTCACTTGTTATTTGTTATAGCAATACACATAATTGTCTTGGCAAACTGAATATGCAAATTGAACATTAATGTCAAAAATAATTTACTTACTTTGTAGCTGTATTAATCTTTTCGTTGCTGTGGAACTGAATATGGAATCTTAATTTTTTTCTGTCATCAAGGTAGATAACTGTTAAAGTAACAGGTACAAACAACCTTTTTCTAGCCTTTTACCAATCATTAATTTACAGTCAAGGTAGATAACTCATAGTAAAAGGTACACACTTTTTTTTCTAGCCTTATTACCAATGTAATTATCAGTTGTTTTGTTAAAGTTATTATCTCCATATGAAAAAAAGAAGTTTAACCAGAGAAAGATTAATACAATTACAATAGCTTCTTCCATTAATTTTGCAGACTGTTAAATGCCTTGGATGAAATAATTGTTTGTTAGATGTAGTCATTAGATGCTTTCTGTGTGTATTACAGCTAGATTGTATGTTATTGTTTGATTACATTTGTGTAGAGTAGTGTATTGACAATAAAAGCAATAAGTACAAATAGGTGTGTTTTGTTATTACTTTAAATAATATTCTATGACTTGGAATGTGGTTGTGATGTAATGTGTAATATACTATAAACATTTTCTAGATATGAAGGTGACAACCACAACCTTGAATCCCAGCTTGCTGAGTGTGTCCTTTCAAAGATGTTAAATGTGTTACTTACTGCTTCTTATAGAAAAACACAATATTAAACAGATTGAGATAGTTCAAATACTAGGGTGACATGTACTTCAGTAGGTAGTGCAAGTGACTGGCCAGGACAGACAGGTGGCATGTACTGTAGGTAGTGCAGGGACTGGTCAAATCAAACTGATGTAGCATGAACTTCAGTATGTAGTGCAGGGGCTGGTCAGGGCAGACTGAGGTGGCATACACTACAGCAAGTAGTGCAGGGACTGCTCAGAACAGACTGAGGTGGCATGTACTGTAGGTAGTGCAGGGACTGGTCAAATCAAACCGAGGTAGCATGAACTTCAGTAGGTAGTGCAGGGGCTGGTCCGGGCAGACTGAGGTGGCATGTACTCTAGGTAGTGCAGGGGCTAGTCAGGGCAGACTGCGTTGGCATACACTACAGCAAGTAGTGCAGGGACTAGTCGGAACAGACTAAGGAGGCATGCACTTCGGTAGGTAGTGCAGGGACTTGTCGAATCAGACTGAGGTGGAATACACTACAGCAAGTAGTGCAGTGACTGGTCAGAACAGACTGAGGTGGCATGTACTTTAGGTAGTGCAGTGACTGGTCAGAACAGACTGAGGTGGCATGTACTGTAGGTAGTGCAGGGACTAGTCGGATCAGACTGAGGTGGCATGTACTGTTGGTAGTGCGGGGCTGGTCCGGGCAGACTGAGGTGGCATGTACTGTAGGTAGTGCAGGGGCTGGTCCGGGCAGACTGAGGTGGCATGTTCTGTAGGTAGTGCAGAGGCTAGTCAGGGCAGACTGCGGTGGCATACACTACAGCAAGTAGTGCAGGGACTAGTAGGAACAGACTAAGGAGGCATGCACTTCGGTAGGTAGTGCAGTGACTGGTCGAATCAGACTGAGGTGGCATACATTTCAAACCATTCAATAAAGTATACCATAGAGGATTAAATTTCGATGGTTTTCTTAAAAAGAGCTGGACTAAACGATTGATTTTTATATTATGGCTCGAAATAAGCGGTAGCCCGGCAGCCCGTGACTCCCTAAAACTTGGAAGGACTCCCTGGGTGTTTACTGTAAGAGCCCGTGGGGCTCCTTAAAAATTTAGCAGGGCTCACCCCACTGGGCGAAGTGGGCGACAAACTCTCCGCGGGTACGGCGCCTCGAAATCGCTCTGTTGGCTGTTATTTCACAGGCGCTTGTTTCAGAAACAAAAATTACCCCTATACTCTACTATAACAGAGTTATATTAGAGTATAGGGGTAATTTTTTTTCTGAAACAATACGTCGTTTTCAAGATATAATTGCTCTCGTTAAAGGAGGTGGAAATTGTAATACTGATCACGTGACGTCATAAAAAATTTAGGGCACTTTTAGTTTAAAACGGTGACACTTGACACGGAATGGGACGGCCTAAGAAAGACGATTTAAAACGAAACCTGGGCTGTGTTGTGCGGGGGTGCAACGCCAACACTTAACATAAAATTTATGGAAAGGAGTCAAGTTTTATTCCGTTTTATGACGTTCACATGATGTTAAAGACGGTACGTTGAGGAAAGTGCCCTAAATAAAATCACGTGATACCATTACTCACGTGATATGATACGTCTAACTACCTATCGTGAAAACGACGTTGCCTGTGTGTTATTTCCCTGAAGTCGCCCGATGGTTCACATTAGAAACTTGCATATGATCTGGTCCAAATAATTCACACAGACTTCCAATTTATCAGTAAATGTGTAATTCCAATAAAAATGGACAAAAATATGCTTATTTAACATTGTTTCAAAGGATTTACGTCTCTCAACTGGATTACGCGCCATTTGTTTATTTACCGGATGTGACTAATTACCGGAAGTGAACAACGAAGAAAAGTAAAGTACAACGACCCATAATGAAAAATCGTAATTTTTTTTATAAACAAACACTTTCAATTTGTTTCAAACTTCAGTTCTTGCTGTGTATTGTATTTTAACAATTTTCTTCGATAAATATGTGAGATGCACTTGAAAGAATAAAGATAAAGAATAATTATTAACATTATGATAAGTTCTGTAGATGGTTGTCCCATGAAGGAATTTTGATCAGCACAACTTTGTCCAAGTGGAAGTGTGCTGAATAGTTGTATTATTTTTGGGTTGAGTGTAATGTTACTCTATCTATCTTCTTTGGAAAATTTGCTCAGATAAACATGGCCATAACATACCAAACTGTTAAGAATATTATGATGTATACAAGAACTTCATGAATAATCAGTGTGAGACCAAAACTGCAAAAAATTCAGAAAAAAATAGCGTTTTTTAGAATGAAAATGTACCTCAGCATACTGCCAGAATGCATATTTTTGCACCAAAACCCCCAGAGCTTCTGGGGGGCCTTCAGCGGCCCCCATACCCCCGGCCGTAATGACAACTGCGCAAGCGCAGCGAGTCAACCGGCTGTCGGTTGAATCGGACTCCCTGCAATTTTTCAGGACTCCTTGACTGGTTTATTAGGGAGTCCTTTTGACTCCCATAGTAACTTTTCCTATTTCTACCCGTGAATTTACTGTATAATAAGAGAGAAATTGTATTGTATTTATAACTGCGTCTGCATACATGCCAATGCTCCAGATTTTGCCCGGAACCTCTGGAATTTGTTACCCGTGTCCGGGCTACCGGGTAGGTTGTTGGAATCTCCGGGATTTCTTCTTTTTTA
Source organism: Limnoperna fortunei (assembly GCA_944474755.1). NCBI lineage: Eukaryota > Metazoa > Mollusca > Bivalvia > Mytilida > Modiolidae > Limnoperna > Limnoperna fortunei. The sequence goes on along the minus strand of OX104120.1, from coordinate 31,556,171 downwards.
AGGAATTATTATAAAAATTGTGTTAAGACAGCCCTTTTAATCCTGCATTAACAAAATGCATGCGTATGTCAGCTAAAAAAACTCTGGAGACCCCCAGGCCCTCAAATACCATAGAAATACTCTAAAATCGTTTTCAGCCGTGGGTATTTGCCCCCATGCACCCTATCTGCACCCCACCAAGGTTTTGCCTAGGACCCACTGGGACTTTTAGCGGTCCACATTCACCTTGGCGATATTATCAGGAATTCTACCAAAAATATGTTGGCAAGTATGTAACTGCGATATTTCGCACAGAGGCATTTCAGACCGTTTACCCACTATAGCCTCGACGGTGTGACTTTTTTCCACAGGTTACCACAAGCATCGTCAACATTGAATCCGTTTGTATCATGAAAAGAAAACCACAGGAACTTACAAAACTAACTGCATGAAACTTCCTTTAATATTCGAATCTTATAAAAAAAAAAATTTTTTAAATGCATAAAATATCTCATATTTACATGAAATAACGCTATAACACCACAAAAAGATAAATATATTTTGGCATTCTGACGGTGCATGTGGCGATTGTGATACATTCACGATCGCACATGAGGTGTCTCTTAAACTTTAGGTTTTTGTATAATTACAAGTGATAAAAATGCACAGAAAAAATTAATTCATTATAAAATAACAACTATATTATCAATAGAAATAATAAAACACAGATATAATAAATATTCCAAGAAATGAAAGAATCTGTAAATTCTGTGATTTAAAAGAAGTTGATGATTGGAATAAATTTTTTCCTACGTTGTAAAAATTAAAAAAAAACCCGACCATTAAAAAAGAATTTTTGAATATAAATGATCTGCACCTTTTGTGCAAGATCAACCACTGGATAAGTTGAGGTTTATTCTTACTGTTTACATATCTAGGAAACTTTTTAAAGCAGTCTATCATTTTGCAAGGATAGGATCCTCGTTGGTCATAAGTTCAATACATATTGTATATCTTGGTTTGATGTTTTGTATACATGTCATTTAATTGCATTTTATTTGCTTGACCCTTTAGGGTGTATTTTGCAAATAAAGATATCATTATAATGCAGTTTTTTTTAGTTCTTGTGGTTGTCTTTCAGTCATGATCATAAGTGGATCAATGGTACACAAATCGGATTAGATGCTGATTCTGATACTCAGTCATGATCATAAGTGGATCAATGGTACACGAATCGGATTAGATGCTGATTCTGATACTCAGTCATGATCATAAGTGGATCAATGGTACACGGATTAGATGCTGATTCTGATACTCAGTCATGATCATAAGTGGATCAATGGTACACGGATTAGATGCTGATTCTGATACTCAGTCATGATCATAAGTGGATCAATGGTACACGGATTAGATGCTGATTCTGATACTCAATCATGATCATAAGTGGATCAATGGTACACGGATTAGATGCTGATTCTGATACTCAGTCATGATCATAAGTGGATCAATGGTACACGGATTAGATGCTGATTCTGATACTCAATCATGATCATAAGTGGATCAATGGTACACGGATTAGATGCTGATTCTGATACTCAGTCATGATCATAAGTGGATCAATGGTACACGGATTAGATGCTGATTCTGATACTCAGTCATGATCATAAGTGGATCAATGGTACACGGATTAGATGCTGATTCTGATACTCAGTCATGATCATAAGTGGATCAATGGTACACGAATCGGATTAGATGCTGATTCTGATACTCAGTCATGATCATAAGTGGATCAATGGTACACGAATCGGATTAGATGCTGATTCTGATACTCAATCATGATCATAAGTGGATCAATGGTACACGGATTAGATGCTGATTCTGATACTCAATCATGATCATAAGTGGATCAATGGTACACGGATTAGATGCTGATTCTGATACTCAGTCATGATCATAAGTGGATCAATGGTACACGGATTAGATGCTGATTCTGATACTCAGTCATGATCATAAGTGGATCAATGGTACACGGATTAGATGCTGATTCTGATACTCAGTCATGATCATAAGTGGATCAATGGTACACGGATTAGATGCTGATTCTGATACTCAGTCATGATCATAAGTGGATCAATGGTACACGAATCGGATTAGATGCTGATTCTGATACTCAGTCATGATCATAAGTGGATCAATGGTACACGATTAGATGCTGATTCTGATACTCAGTGGATCAATGGTACACGAATCGGATTAGATGCTGATTCTGATACTAAGTGGATCAATGGTACACAAATCGGATTAGATGCTGATTCTGATACTCAGTCATGATCATAAGTGGATCAATGGTACACGGATTAGATGCTGATTCTGATACTCAGTCATGATCATAAGTGGATCAATGGTACACAAATCGGATTAGATGCTGATTCTGATACTCAGTCATGATCATAAGTGGATCAATGGTACACGAATCGGATTAGATGCTGATTCTGATACTCAGTCATGATCATAAGTGGATCAATGGTACACGAATCGGATTAGATGCTGATTCTGATACTCAGTCATGATCATAAGTGGATCAATGGTACACGATTAGATGCTGATTCTGATACTCAGTGGATCAATGGTACACGAATCGGATTAGATGCTGATTCTGATACTAAGTGGATCAATGGTACACAAATCGGATTAGATGCTGATTCTGATACTCAGTCATGATCATAAGTGGATCAATGGTACACGGATTAGATGCTGATTCTGATACTCAGTCATGATCATAAGTGGATCAATGGTACACAAATCGGATTAGATGCTGATTCTGATACTCAGTCATGATCATAAGTGGATCAATGGTACACGGATTAGATGCTGATTCTGATACTCAGTCATGATCATAAGTGGATCAATGGTACACAAATCGGATTAGATGCTGATTCTGATACTCAGTCATGATCATAAGTGGATCAATGGTACACGGATTAGATGCTGATTCTGATACTCAGTCATGATCATAAGTGGATCAATGGTACACGAATCGGATTAGATGCTGATTCTGATACTAAGTGGATCAATGGTACACGAATCGGATTAGATGCTGATTCTGATACTAAGTGGATCAATGGTACACGAATCGGATTAGATGCTGATTCTGATACTCAGTCATGATCATAAGTGGATCAATGGTACACGAATCGGATTAGATGCTGATTCTGATACTAAGTGGATCAATGGTACACGGATTAGATGCTGATTCTGATACTCAGTGGATCAATGGTACACGGATTAGATGCTGATTCTGATACTCAGTGGATCAATGGTACACGGATTAGATGCTGATTCTGATACTAAGTGGATCAATGGTACACGGATTAGATGCTGATTCTGATACTAAGTGGATCAATGGTACACGGATTAGATGCTGATTCTGATACTAAGTGGATCAATGGTACACGGATTAGATGCTGATTCTGATACTAAGTGGATCAATGGTACACGGATTAGATGCTGATTCTGATACTAAGTGGATCAATGGTACACGGATTAGAAGCTGATTCTGATACTAAGTGGATCAATGGTACACGGATTAGATGCTGATTCTGATACTAAGTGGATCAATGGTACACGGATTAGATGCTGATTCTGATACTAAGTGGATCAATGGTACACGGATTAGATGTTGATTCTGATGTGGATCAATGGTACACGGATTAGATGTTGATTCTGATGTGGATCAATGGTACACGGATTAGATGTTGATTCTGATGTGGATCAATGGTACACGGATTAGATGTTGATTCTGATGTGGATCAATGGTACACGGATTAGATGTTGATTCTGATGTGGATCAATGGTACACGGATTAGATGTTGATTCTGATGTGGATCAATGGTACACGGATTAGATGTTGATTCTGATGTGGATCAATGGTACACGGATTAGATGTTGATTCTGATGTGGATCAATGGTACACGGATTAGATGCTGATTCTGCTGTGGATCAATGGTACACGGATTAGATGCTGATTCTGACTAAAAATGAAGTTACAAAAGACATTATTTCTACATGACATAAAAAGCAACAAAACTGTACAAAAAAAGTTTATTTTGTGGAATATTGACGTTGCATTGGGGTAGCCTGTGGTAACCTGTGGTGTCCTGTGGCAAAATTCACACTGACTTCCTATGTAAAATTCCCGTAGCAAATGTCAAAGACGATTTCGGACATTTCAACAACAAAGGAATAATAGCGAGCACAGCTCGCAGCGGGGCAGTGAGCTCTACGGCAATTACGTGTCACGTGATCAAAACGAAATCACGTGATCAAAATCTGCGCTTAATGCTGATATTGATTTTTCATGTTTTTTTTTGTCCGGAAGTTGATATCGTCCAAAAACTGGAACAAAGTGAATGAAGAAGTACTAAATTTAATTTTAAAGAAAGACTTAAAAATAAATTTTACAACGATAAAAAGTTAATGTTATATTTAAAAATAACAACAAAAATTTTATACTATTTTCTGCAATCTCTTAATCGATCTTTAAAAATATTCTGGTACCCTGACGATGATATCCTCATGAGCCTAAGCGGCCTTCAGATATAACGTCAGGTCAGGAGCATTGGATTTCAACGGTGACAGCGTTGAAATTTGACGTTCGAGTATTCTCTAGACTGACCATTAGTATTATAGATAAGTTCAAGTAGAACGAACGTATTATGACGTCATTCTCTTTGTGACGTTCAATGTTATTCTGGTACCCTGACGATGATATCCTCATGAGCCTAAGCGGCCTTCAGATATAACATGAAGTGAAGCTTGCGTCAATGAAAAATATTGCACCAGGATACCAGGTTATCTTTAAAAACTGACATTTCATGTGACGTCACCATTACAAAGAAAGACGTCACGTGACCGCTGGAATTTAGAGGCACATTTAGGGTGTTCGGAAGTAACGTCAATTATGAAATGCACATTATATATTGATAATAAAAGACTATATTGTCTGTGCTCGCATTTTGGCAATGCCTACTCCATATTATAAAATATGGACGTGTTATCGCGTAGAATTTTTTTCAAATTGGATTTAAGCACTATAAAGGTGCAGTATGGAATAATAAAAAAATGCAAGCAAAACGCTGAACGCATTGGGGGTGTAACTGTTAGTTTAGTTATACTAGTCCCAGATCCCGGCTTGCTTTAGTACAAGTGATGGGACGTCTTTGTTGGTCCGTCCATAAAACAAAGAGCTATATTATTCTAATCAAACCACTGAAACATTTCTTAATATAATCTAAGCCATCAACTCGAAATTTAATTAACAGTGTGTGTAGTTTCGTTTTTATGTAGGTTTATATAGAGGAAAATTAGTGATAACTTGTTGTTCAATCTATTTTGTCTTTATAGAAATAAAATATAAGATTTAACAAAAACAAGACAATCAAAATACAGTACATATATGTGCAGACTTATGAAGAAAACAACATTTTTGCCATGTAATATAATTATGCCGCCATGTTGTATATTCTACTTAAACACACTTGCTTTTGTCCAGCAATTTCAATGGTTGATATTTTGAAGGTGTGACGTCATATGAAAACCTTATTGCCCGAGAATTTCCTAGCTAAGTCCATGAACAGGTTAACAATTTTTGACTTTTTCCCAAAACAGATAAAAGTAAATTTAAAATAATGATAACAGATAACAGCAATTTACATGAGAAAACAGAAAACAGCGAGTTCAAAAATATAAAAAACAGATAACAGCAGAATCTCGTCGAAGGGCAATACTATTAACAGCAATCAGGGTTTTTATTTTCATTATAACAGTTCACAACGTCAATTTTGTAAGAAACAGATAACAGCTAATGGTTGAAAAACTGTTAACAGTTGCTTTACTTAAAAAAAAGTTAACACACCTGTAAAAATGCCCAAAACACATTAACAGAAAAGATCTTGCCCCCTCCCCCCCTTTGTGAGGGTGTGACTTACAAACTGTTTTTCTCGTAAAATCAACAAAGCTTTTAGGCAACGTGAGAACATGCCCCTTTTGAAAGGTTTGTGCATATATGATTGATTAATGTGCATTAAACATTCAGCAATATTTCAGTAGTGCTTAGTTAGACACATAGTAAACACTACTCCAAAAAATAGCTGAAATATTGCGGAACACATGCGAGGCACTATGCCTAAAATATCTAAAATGATGTGTCGTTGATGAATGAAAGTTTTAAATATCTGATATAATTATTGATTTTAGATCATTTCAGTTAAATAATCATATCAAACTTGTTTCGTTCTGAAGCCTTTTTAAAGTGGGAATACAAAATAATTAAGTCAAAATGAAGCACAACATAACTATACATTTACCAATTGGTACAGAGAACAGAATATTGAATTTTATTTAAGTTCTTCAATTTAAAGTCTAAACCTCTCCCTTAATGAAACTAGCCATTGCTTTCGGTGCCTCGGTGTCAAATCCCGCAACGTCCAACATAAATCTGTCAGTTGGGTCTGCAATGCTAAAACCGTTACTAGCCATCCCGACAACAATAAGCCGCGCATCTTTGATTCCAGAAAACTTCCGATATTCCTCAAGAGCTTTCGATGGATGTATGTTTCCAAAGAATGTTTCAGAATCAGTATAAACAACGAACACATCAATCATTTTTTTAGTTTCGTATGCATGTCGCATTGGTAATGAACAATCTGTACGTCGGAACGGAAGGCTTGAACATTTATCAATGACCGATTTAAGGTTGTCAGTTGCAGTTATATCCATTTTCTGCAAGGTTTCTGAAAAAGCAACCACTTCGAAATTTGCTTCAGTTTTTGCAGTAAGTAACATCATGGCTGCTGATGCATCGCGACACGAGATGGCAGACGACCCATGAACCGGTGCCGTCATTGAACCGCTTACGTCCACGGCCAGAAGATACTTTTTTCCAGTTGGTTCGACAAAACAAAATGATTCGTAGAATGCCTTTTCTAAAGCGTTGACAATTCTATCATTAACTGGCCAGTTCAATTTACCTTTATCGCCTCTTCCAGTCTGATACTGGTACCAGGCAATCAAGACAGAGAACGGGTGAATTCTAGATTGTTGTAACATTTCTGCATTTCCAAGTTTTGTTAACACTAATGTTTCTCTAAAACGTCCATCTTGGTCGTTACTGAACATTTTTAAACTAGACATCTTGCCCAGATTTCTGATCATTGCAGTCATAGGCATCAAGCGGAACAGATTATCCCACACTTCTATGGAGTCTAGCACTGTTGTAGGGATGTGTTCCCTTGCCAGTTGATGTTCAGCAATCAAACCTCTAAGTTTGTCTATCTCTTTAGGTGTGCACTTCTTAGCACTTTCTACACCGTCAAGAAATTTAAGAACATCATTAACATTATCTTCTTCTCCCATGGCAACAGGATCTGACTTGGCTTCTGCAAGGCCTTTAACTATGTACTTTATTATTTTGCCAATGGCGTCAGTCTCTGGTTTAATGTGGGCTAATCTTAATACGTCTTTGTGACTCCATGAATGACGACTCTGATATTTCGTCACGTGATAAGCAAGCTTCTGTGGCTTATCTTTGTAGTTATTGTACCATTTACCTATTGCTGTTCTGTGGGCCCTGCCCCAACCAGACCCAGCACTCTCCGTCTCACAATATTTCACAAATTCAAACAAATGTGTTGGTGTACGACAAACCCTGCTCAAAGCACGATACGCTGCATTTTTCGTCTTAAAGTCGTTGGATCTTGCGCAGACAGCTAAAGCATATATGGTTGTGTGCTGCTTACAAGCCCTGCCGTAATAACTGACGTCATCAATCAGCCGGACAACATCTTCACCTTCACCTTTCATAATAAGCCTACAGATATACAAACCAATATTATATTACTCCGGATTAATTCCAAAATTCCGAAAACTTGTTATTAAATGTATACTTAGAAGAGAATTACTTCTCTGGCATATCAAAATGCTGTTTAAAAAAATAGCCTAGTACAAAACACTTAATCTATTTTTTTTTAATCAGAATATCTATTAAAAATGGCCTTAACTCACAACAGTCAGGAAACACAGTGTGACGTAGAGAGCAAGGTATTCATGCCGTGCAGAGGAAATGCCTTTATGACTATCAACAAGTCGATCCTTGATGAGATACTGTCTAAATACGATGCCACTTGTAATGCTGATATGAATGCCTCTTTACAGAGAGATTCTAAACAAGATAGAATTTATAATCAATCGGTTAGGGAACATGGACTCCGTGTTCACCTTGAAAGACTCAACCCATCCTCACAAGTCAGGGTTTCTGTGTCCGTCCTCACAAGTCAGGGTTTCTGTGTCCAAATGTTTCGTGTGGACACATGAGACACAGAAACCCTGACTTGTGAGGACGCACACAGAAACCCTGACTTGTGAGGACGGACTCTTCCCAAATCGACACTAATGTAATATTTGACAGAGAATCATTTAACACCTCTAGGCTCCACTCATAATTAATTTTTGACTAAGATTTCCTTTGAATTTAGGGAGGTAGACGCAAACTAGAAATATGTGATTCCAAGAGTACGGTGGGATAAAATTGATATGGAACAATACTAGCGTAAGGTACAGGATAGACTACGCAATATCTAAAGTACAGAGTCGGGTTCTGACGGTTATCTTGGTGATTGTATTAAATCTATCTGTGCAGTACTTTATAAACGGCGTCAGAAGAATTGATCGATTCTAAAAGTTCTAAGAGTGAGAAAAAAACTAATAACCAGTTTTTAAAGAGATTACCGTGGACACAAGATTTAGATAATTCTGCGAAGATAGTAAAAATGCACATGCATAATGGAAAGTAGCTGGAAAGCCAGAGACATAAACTACAATGCAAGATGCATTGTAAAAGAGCCTTCCGTTCACCACAAAGAAAACGAGAAGCTACCATTCGTAACGAGAGATATAGGTACATCATGGCGCTAAACGAATCAAATGACAAGGAATATAAACTAATTCGAAAACAGAGAGAGAGCATCAAAATTCAACAATTAGTGCGATATTTAATAATTCCTCAGAGCAGCCCAGGGAGTCCCTTGGTTGCGGATAAGGTAGACTCTCTTCGTTGTTGGCGGGGGGGGGGGGGGGGTTTGTCAGATCATAATACAGAAAGCTTTGCCGCGGATCGTAGTGTGTAACATGTTTGGAGAGTGCAACGCTCATTGCATGATAAAGATCTTTTTGTAGATTTCGAAAACGAGTTTCCTAATTGTAGCCGCTACAAATGGCGAAATTCTCAGCCCGTACCCAATACTCCATAATTTCGAGTGGCAGTTAAAATTTTGTTCTCGGCTTGAAAATAGCTGAAATACTGCTAGCAGGACGTAAAGCAAACATCCAACCAACCATTAATAACTCCTTGCACATAACGAACAATGAGATGGGTGTATTACTTTGGCGAACTGGCTGCACCTATTGAAAACTGTAACTTTTATCAAGAATATTTTATGGAATCCAACTATGCAGCAGTGGACCTGTGATAATAGGATTAAACGCTTATTGTCGGTAATTCATCGATCTATGAACGAGGTCGAATCACTCACAAACAAATAGACGGCCGGCCAAACGAAATGTACTGTTAAAATATTTTCTTGTATGTATTTCTCTATAAAACAAATGATTTCATAATAATAATAATAATATACAGCTGCTTCAACTAAATAATTTTCCGTTTCAGCGATACACCTCTCAAGATAATTGTATCGCCAAAATTCGAGTGTACAGGCGTAATTTATTGTCTGAAGCGTACACGACTGCCATATCTGTTTAGCAACAAAAAAGTAGTTCCCCAAAAGTCGTTCATCAAAGTATGAACGGATCTTAGAAGTACTGGTTTAAGGCCTTTTGACCAATCAAAAATGATTGTAAACGTAAACGAATGTAAGATAAGAATTATAACAATGTAAAATTTGTGTTAGCTGTATGTTTGTTCGTTGAATGTTGTTAAATGCCACTTTCAGCAATTTTTCAGCTATATCATGGCGTCCTGTTGTTATTGGGGGAGTAAGCGGGAGTACTCGGAGAAAACTTCCGACCTTCGGTAGGAAAACTGGCAATCCTTGTCAATTTTTAGATTGAGTAGAGCGCACCTGCCAGCAGTGAGGCTCGAACCCGTGATCAATAGTAGACGAACTACAATTTTTTATCTTTATTTTTCGAACTACATGTACCTTAACCACAGAACCACATACTAGTTACTACGGAACACTGATTAATGTATGCATTTTCTCCCTGTATCGCCCTTCGATAAGATTCTGATCTTTATCTGTTTTTTTTCGATTTTTGAACTCGCTGTGTTAATTGCTGTTATCTGTTATCATCATTACATATTTAGTAGTTACATACAGCTGCGAGAGGTATATTCCTCATCTCACAGAAAGACTCGAAAACAGTGGTGAATAAAATGAATTAACAGATAACAAAAAATCTGTACAACAACGTGTACAGCTGACTATGTTTGTTATTTTCAACAGTTAACAACAATGTCAATTTAAAAAAAAAAGAAAACAGATAACACTGAGCTAATGATTGAAAAACAGTTAACAGTTGCTTTATTTAAAAAGAAAACAGTTAACAGACGTGTACAAATTCACCAAAACACGTGAACAGAGAAGATCTCCCCTGTGCACCTTCCCCAGTATAGGTGTGAACCTTTCTGCTGATCGGCCGTTTGACAATAAATTAGGTACTGTAACCCTATCAATAACTTACTGATATAACAAAAACATTTTTACCTGTCAATACACTGAACATTTTCTCGTTTCAATTCTTTTTCTGATGTGTAATACGTGCCTCCCTCTGTCCCAAGAATCAAAAATCTCAGGAGCCGGACATGATCGTCGACTTCATAAGAAAATCCTTTGGCAGAGTTACTAACTTGTCCTTTAAGAGGCTGCATTTGTGGAACTGGATCTCCAGATGGCTGTGAGTGATTTTTGAAAAATGACATTGTTATGCGCAAGTTAAATGGCGACGTCGTTTAATGTGTCTAAAAATAGACCACGGATTTCCAAAGTATGTTGAATGGTTGCCAGATTTGTTTTAGCGCATGTAATTTCTCGAATTTACAATATTGGTATGTGTTTTTCTAACAATTAGTTCATGCTTTTACGTGTTTTCAAACTGTAGATCACATTACTTCAAATATGAGTATTTTACTTTCGTTTTTCCTTTCCTTGGGTATTATTGGTCGAGCAAAGTGTTTTTTTGGCGGGAATATACAAGTGTAAATATCTTCCAATAAAAGAGAATACACAAAAGTACAAAAATATGAAGACATCGAATATGCATAATTTATTTATAGTTGTTATTATTTAATATTTTTCTGATGTAGTACTTAATCTTTGAGATGCGTGTTTTCGGTCACTTTTTTAGCTGGGATAAGGAGAAAATTATATGTTCATACGAGAAACTGTTTGACACAGTTATAATCCATGCTGGTATAGGAGTGACATATTGGATTGGTTAATCAATAAAAGTGTAATATTTTATATTGTTATATTTCATGTATCTAACTTGTAATTTCACTGGATTTTCAGCGATTAGAAATGTGTGTACCGTCATCTATAAAAAGGGGGGGGAGGGTGGAGGTCCTAACTGTTAATGTGTTTTGGGCATATTTACAGGTGTGTTAGCTGTTTTTTTTTAAATAAATCAACTGTTAACTGTTTTTCAATCATTAGCTGCTATCTGTTTTCTTAAAAGTTGACATTGTTGTTAACTGCTATAATGAAAAAAAACCTGTTTGCTATTGCAAAGGAACCGACCGAAGGACAAGAGCCGAAAGTCAAGGGACAATTTCAAATCCGGAACGCATGTGACGTGTTCTTCAAACACGTGCTTAGTTTGACATTTATCAAGAAACCACAATTTCTGTAAAAACGTTCTTCATACTAAAATAAATCCACAGATGGTGAAACACATAATTACCCTTCAGAAAACCCCTGTGAACCTCCACTTTGTCCCATCCTTACAAGTCAGTATTTCTGTGTCCACATGTGTCCACGAAACAGAAACCCTGACTTGTGAGGATGACTTTGTCCCCGTTATATTTTTTCTTCACTTTTTTATTGTCGGTTGTGGTGTTCTATACAGGTAAGCGTATGTTGAGTATATGACTACTTGACTACTTTTCAAGTCCTATTTCCATATAGTTGTTAGTGGTACGTTTGGTTGCTATCTGTGCATGGTGTGAGTTTATATAACAGTGTTTCATGTTTGTTTATTTTTTTTTCTTTCATTCCCAATTCATACCACATGTTAATGGTCAAATAACAGCCGAACAAAATTGAAACATTTATTTTAAATTCTAGATGAGGTAGAAACATTCAAATTATATTCTTTAAACAGAAAAGCAAAACTTTATAGAACACAAACTATGGTGGTTACTGGTTAGTAAGAACAACAATAAGTAATGTGAATAATACAGTTTGTAAAAAAAATGCCAATAGCTATATATGTCTAAAAAAAATTTAAAGCACATACGTAAATATATTATGACAGAGCTATACAGTCTTCAACAATAACTTTCTGACTTCTATATTGTCACGGGGGGGGGGGGGGGTAACTAAGGATACTTTTAGGTACAAGTCTGCGGACGGAGATTTGAAAACCCACCTTATTCATATATTTCTGACGTTATAAAAGGGGACCTAATCACATATTGAATGATTAAATCAGACCTATTCATATATTTTATTACAGCACATCCCCATTGGCAGAATAGTCTATTCACTACCAAAATGATCAAGTGATGTTAATGGAACACTTCGTTTGTAAAATCCCTGTGCTTTACATAGGCTTAGCATGCTTGAGATGAGAATTGAGGCATGGATATATTTAGATAATTTACAACTACACAATGATATATTTTTCAATGAAAAAAGCTACCTATTCATATATTTTGGAGAGGTAAAAAAGTGACCTATTCGGGCCGCACATCTGTATTACCCAATAAATACCAAGTTACCCCCCCTCCCCGTGTATATTGTATACCAAACTTACAAACGTAGGTCTTTATTCTTCTACAAACAGGAATAAGAACAGAGTGCAAGAAAAAGCTTTGACACTACTAACCCCTGATGAAATCGAAAATAAGTGTAACTGCCTTTGAATCAAGCCCAATAACTGTAAGCATATCTAAATCGTTGGGATCAGCAACTGTGAATTTGTTACCGCTCATCGACACCACAACCAGACGAGCGTGAGGTACTCCTTGTTGTGTACGAAATAGTCTCATGACATCGACGGGATTCTGAGTAGCACCAGCCAATATATGTGGAGTAGATGTTGTGAGTAACACAATAGCCTCAAAACTCTTATCGTTTTCTATCGCCCAGTTTATCGGCATTGCAAGATCACAGTAGAGGGATGTTCCATTCAAAGAGAATTTTTGTGATGCGCTCTCCAGGTTTTCTCCTTCCTCAAATATAATTGGTACCACGTGATCTGTTACAAGAACGACATCTATATTTGTCTGTATTTTGTACATGACGAAGGCCGTAGACACTGCTAGACTACGGGCAGAAATATCAGGCATTCCGTTTGTAGGCTGAAGCATCATGACCTCGCTACCATCTACTGCAACCAATATTCTCCTTCCCGTTGCTTGAACACATGAATTAGATTCGTAGAAAGCTATTTCTAAGGCATTCACAATTTCTTGATTGACAAACCACTCAAAGCCCCTTTGGAAACCAGAATGACCCCTTTTATACGAGTTCCACGCAGTCAGAAGTGTGAATGGGTGAACTTTTGCACGACGAAGTCTCTCTGTGTCACGTAGTCTTGAAATAACGTGCTGCTCCTCTAGGGACCCACTCGTAAGCAATCCCATGCTTGAGATTTTCCCCAGATGTCGAATTAACGCTTTTACAGGCATAATGTACAGTATGGTCTGCCAAACCTGAGGAGAATTTAAGTGACGCGTAGATATGTATTCATGAGTAAATTCGTGCCTTTTCATAAGGTCGCATAATCTACTTAAATCATCGTCTGTACATTGTTTAGCATATTCCAGAGCTAATACAAACTGTTGTGCTTTTTTAATTATTCCATCAGAAGCATCAAATCCCTGAATTCCATTTTTTCCTTTTGCCAAATACTTTATAACGAATGCAATATGATTGGTTTCAGGGGCAACGTGGCCTAATCTTAATACATCTTTGTGACTAAATTTATGACGTCTTTTGTATTTTGAACCCAAACGCAACAACTTCAGAGGATTCTTCTGGAATTCAGTCTGGTTGTACCATTTTGCAATTGCTGTCCTTTGTGCCCTCCCCCATCCAGATGTTTCTCCACTAAGCGCCTCTGCAAAATAAACGAACTGGAACAAATGTGTTGGAATAGTGCAGACTTGTGCTAGGCTTCGATAAGCTGCATTCTTTGTCTGTATGTCATTGGACCGCGCACAAAAGGCCAACGCAAACAAGAGAGGTCCATGCTTTGGAATGCGCCCTTCACTACTGTATGTGCAAATTTCGTCGACAAGTTCTTTGCCTCTGCCGCTCATAATTAACCTTAAAATAAACAAAAATGTGTCATTCTTCTATCCTCTATTATTGCAATCACAATATTGTATGTAGGTCTCATTTAGGCTAATTTCATTAACTTCAGTTTGGTAACTCAATAATATCTTCATAGTTAAGATACTATACTATAACCTATGCGTTATCCTTTTGAGTGTATTTGTTTAACAGACCAACTAACTAAATTTTGATGTAAAAACATTGAAAGAACCGTATGGTAACCATATGCAATAATCTACCAATCCCCATTCTCCGCATAAATGTCACCCTGGTAATATCGTGTAGGGCATTGGAAGCTTATACTAGCCGAATTAAGGGAACTGATAATGATATAACAAGTCTAACGTGCTTTGGCTTATTGTGTATAGCCAAGCATTCGTAGCGTGCTGTCTGTTTCTTACCTCTCCAACAAGTCTATTAGTCGATTTTAACGTCTTGGGAACGCTAATACATCTGTTTTAACAACTAATAAACGCTGCAAACTACATAACAAACATACACGACACGAATCGAGAACTAAAAAGTGAGTAGTCAGATCCCAATAAAAACCATGGGTGCACTTTTAACACAACAGTTTAGTTTGTTGCAATCTATGCCCTAGGTGACCTTCCTTTTTTTATACATGTCTAGTAGCACAATGTCCTCCGGTATGATACAGAACCAAGCTTATATTCAACCACGTTACTTGGAGACTGGCTGTTCTGAGAGGCTGAGACAAGTCTACAACATCCAATGCAATAAGCTCTAGCTCCGTGAATTGAACTCGGCCTATATCGCATTAAACTCCCAAACTTTTTTTATAGGTTTCGCTTTATGTCTCCACTTACATGGAAATTAGTTCTGTCTCGGTCATTCATCTCATTCAGAATGAAAACGATTGAGTCTTGACTTGGGAGAGTAACGCCCTACGATGACAACCAAATACCCTTTGTCGGATAGAACAACGATTGAACTTACTTATGGGTTTTTTAAATGTCCTTGACTGAGTTAAAATGATTGATCACTCTGCCCTAGTATTTATACTACCTCATGGATTATTCGTCGATAATTGCACGATATTGTCATCCTCTGAACTTGACTTTAACCCACTATTGACTGGTGGTTCAAACCGAATTCGGCCCGAATCGGATTACTCGCAAAGAGGGAAGCCTAACTAACGACAAAACTACACGATATTGTCATTCTTTGAACTAAACATTAACGATATTATCATTGAAATTCTACTGATGTCTGATTTTGCTGAATACGAAATATAAACATTATAAAAAGTGGTGGTATATATCCAAGCGTTTGATTGGCATTATTCATGAGCTATTTTCGTTCAGTATTTCTGTCTAGTCTTTGTTGTCTGCATGCTTTATCTTCTTTTTCCGTTCATTTTATTTTACAGATGAAGATATTGCTAACTAATGGCATCCTTGTCTATGAAACGATACGATCTAAGTGGGAAATTCCTCTATCCTATTTTTCTTTTGCAAGAAAAACGAGTAAAACTAGACAAGCAGAGATCGTTTAGCTGTTTTTAATTTTTATACGTCCATGAACATTCCTAATGTAAATACTGACTACAATATAGTGCTACGACAACTGATCAATTGTTACCTATCGCTCATTCAGGTTAGTAGCTGACATGGACAGTAGGATAAACACATACGTAATTCCCATAAACATTAAACAAAGCATATAGTTGAATGTAGACTTCTCTTGAAAGCGTTCATAAATCCCAAGAGCAGCTATGCCGGTATGGAACGATTCTGACCAGTAAGAGCAGCTTTACTCCCCCGACCCCACACCTAGTATAGTTTAGTGCAGCTCTTGACTTTTGATTCTATAAAATACCTTAAATGTCTTTACAGGTTTTCACTCAATTTACAAATTCGTTGTTGACATGCGTATATCCTAACCTTTGAGAAGATGACCCGGCGTAGTCGATTATTAGTTGTTTGTTGACAAGATAAAAATATAACTATAGATAAAAACTACAGTGGCGAATCCAGGAATTTATGGTTAGTGGAGGCGTAAAAGTTAAGCGAGGGGTCAGGGGAAGCCCCCCGGAAGCTCCGGAAATCTAAGCATTTGGTAGCTATCGAGACAAAGTTTTCTAGACTCGTTTTTTTTTACTTTTGCCCCTTCTTTAAGCTGGCTTTATTTTTCAACTATGACCATGACTTTTTTAGGGAGGGGGGCGTACGCCCTGTACGCCTTTCCTTGGATCCGCGCCTGAACTATAACATCGCAGATTTGAATTAAAGTTTGTTTGTGGCAAAGAAAGTAAAGTGCGTCTGTAAGACAAAAATTGACGCCCCTGCTTGATCAACGAATTTAAAGCATATGTCAAAACCTTTTTCATATTTCTATACATAATGTCTTAAAACGTTAACTTAAAATCGGTTTATATGTACATATTAAACTATAATTTGTGTGTATTATGGTTTGACTGTCAGCGAAATGGCCGGACTGTTGCAATAGGCAGAAACTGCCAAGTAATTTGACCCTACACGCCTCCATTATGTGTACAAACATCCTACAAAATATAAATGTTGTTCGCCCTTAAAATGTAGATGAAAAATGCACCCCAATTCGGACGGACAAGGTATATAAGTATGTCCGCCTTTTCGTTGCGGTCGACTAAAATTTCACCACGGAACCCAATTAATGGCGAATGGCGAATTTACTCCTCCTCTAAATCTTTATTTTACTCCGCCTCCTTTTTATATTCGCTGCAAGCCAACTGTCGGAAAGCTAGTATCTTCATTATAACGGTCATCAGCATTAAAAAAGTTATTGACACGATAAAGACAATTCCAGCACGACAGGTTAATGACAAGACTACAATGTACTTATTATCTTCATCTTCACTCTCATCATCACATCTATCACATCTTTCTTTCTCTATATTCCTTCTTTGTTTCCTTTTATATTTGGCATTAACGGTTTTGTTTTATTTCTCATGGTTTATTTATAACAAACAAAATATAATATGTATTGTATTACAATGTACTGCTCCACCACGTGCTCCACCAATATTTTTGTAAAATTCTGTAAAGTCTGGAGAAGACTTTATAAATTTGATTAACTTGTGTACGTCTTATCCTATTTGCATACGTGAGCAAATAAATTTTGTTTAAACTAAATGTCATCTCATTTTATACGCACTGAGTGCGAAGTGCGTTATTCATAATTCGTTTTTGCTGCATGCGTTTCGTTAATGAATTAAAAAGTAATCTTATTAAGATCGTTAACAATGAAATAAAAAAATAATTTAAATGATACAATTATGTGTGTTTTAATTTTACTTTATAACAGAAGTAAATGATGGTATCCATACCTTTGTATACTGTGTATTTGCTGTGAATACTCATTGATCAGGTTGACGTTACTGTTGACAAAATATTGCCCGTCTTCCCTTCCATAGATTAAGAAACGACGAGCGAATTCCATATCAGTGATAGTAAAAACATGTCGATCCATTACTTCAGAAAACGTCTTACTATTAATTCCAAGTGTCTATCAAAGCTTTTAAACACGTTAAATGTAGTTATTTTTAGAAAATGGTTTTTCATAAGTTAAATAAATTTCCGTAAGTTTATTTATAGTATTTGAGTAATAATAATACAGTAGAGAATATATTGTACTATTGAGTGATAACAGATTACTTTAAGAATTTCAAATTATTCGAACAGAAAATTTGCATATCAAGCAAATATTTCGCATTGGATCGCAAATAATTGTAATAGAGCATATCTAATTGAACATAAAATTATTGTGCCACTGTTAGAAACAAGGGACGAAATTACGAAAAAATTGGTTAATAGAATCGTAGTTAAATTCCAGCTATCAGTATTTGAGCTTTATTCATCACGAGCAAAAAATAAATTCAGGAAATAGGATTGACCAAATAGCAAAAAAATTTAACCGCGACGGAAAATTAAAGAGTATTGAATAGAACGTAAAATTTAGTCTTCAAGCGACTTTAATGCAACTTATCTTGTTCAAAAACTAAAAAGAGTGTTGGTGCAAAGAACGTGGTATTCAATCGCCAAACACGCTACCCACTATGGTTTGCGGTCAGACTGTCCTTATTACATGACAACCTCCAGTAATAATGCCGGGGGGCGTTCTGAGGAGCTATGTGGGTTGAACACTTCAACTCCTCTCCAGAAGCAGTGTTACGACAAAAAAAAGTTTGAAACGTTTTGAGTTAGACGCTTTATCGAGATCAACTACTTCAAGATGAAGATTGTTAAGCTACCGACAGTATAACAAATTTTGTGCAAAATCCCTGAACAGGTTATTGAAGCGAATTTAAAGTTAACTGGTACAAAGGAGCCTAGTAAAAATAGATGGAATGAAAGGAGCCGAGTTAAATAAATGGTATGAATGGAGCTGAGTAAAAATGCATTATATGCGTTATAGAGAAGGCTCAAGCTTCAATCTCCTGAGCCGGTATCATATCCGCTCCGTTCTATACTCCGTAACACTATACTAAGGATCCTAATTATAGTCGTAACACTGAGTACTTCTGGAGAGGAGTTGAAGTGTTCAACCCACATAGCTCCTCAGAACGCCCCCCCCCCCCCCGGCATTATTACTGGGGGTTGTCATGTAATAAGGACAGTCTGACCGCAAACCATAGTGGGTAACGTGTTTGGCGATTGAATACCACGTTCTTTGCACCAACACTCTTTATAGTTTTTGAACAAGAAATACCAAGAAAATTCAGCCTTGCACGATGCAAGCATATTTTCAACCATAGCTAAGAGAAATTTAAATTTGTATTTAAAAAGTAAATTCGGTTGTAAGATTTATTTATTCCGGAATGAATATGCTGGTAGCTAAATTCCTTTTGTGGCAGGGGTGAATTCTGACGTATAGTCTCCGCTTCGGAGATTGCTGCACTAATGGCCTGAATTGGCTGTAAGAAGTGTGCAGTTCGAATACGGAAGTAAGGAAACAGTTAACTGTTACACTTCTTCTGGATTTTTTTTTAAATGTGTGAAAATTAGTTTAAAAAAAACATATGAAAATTGTATTCTTTAATTAAATAATAAATATTAAAAACAATAAATAAAATTCAAATGCAGTAACTATAATAATTACACGCTGAACACATGTTTGACATAAAAAAGGCAATGTACGACTTGTTGCCATGGTTTTGCAAGATTCACTGCCATCTTATAAAATCCAAGACGACATTCATAGCATGTGAATCAAAACCAACCACACTGAGCATGTCTAGATCGTTTTCATCCACCATGACGTTCTCTTTGCTAGTCATGGCAATGACAATCAGACGCGAATTCAAAATCCCCGTATGTTGCCGATATTGCCTCATTGCTTCGGGACCTTGATTCGGAACCCGACCTGCAGATGCTGTACAGAAAACGATAGCATCATAACATTTATTATTCTGCAATGCCCACTTGATTGGTTTCCACGAATCGGTAGAAAAGTTCGCTCCACAAGCCGTAGAAAATTTAGCAGATCCACTCTCGAGATTATCAGTGGGGTTTATGTGAATCTGCGAAACTTCGTCGGAAACGAGTATGAATTCTATAAAGTTTTCTATCTTCGACATAAAAAGAGCGATTGCAACAGCTGCACTTCTCGCAAAAACCAATGGCATACCATTTACCGGTTGCATCATTTCATAGGTTCCATCAACCGCGAATAAAATTCTTTTCCCCGTCCCTTCTGAAGCTGAGAACGACCTGTAGAATACCGACTCAAGAACATTTGCGATGTTTTCATTTACTTCCCAGATCATCGGGTTCCGGCTAGTGGCAGATTCTCCACGTTTGTATGTATTCCAAGCTGTCAAAAGTGTAAGGGGATGAATTCTAGCAGCACGTAGTCGTGCGTCATCAAGCAGTCTTTCTGTAACGTGTTGTTCTTCAAACGAGCCATGCTGAAGCAATTGCATCTTTGACAGCCTCCCTAGATTACGTATCAAGGCTGCTACAGGAAGTTGATAGAGTAGATTTCTCCACACATCCGTGGATTTCAGGAGCTCAGTAGGTATATGTTCCCATGTAAGCTGATTTTCTGTTATAAGCTCGAGTAAACGTGTTACATCTCCTATTGTATATTTTTTTGCTTCCTCTACGGCAAAAACAAATTTTTTCGCTTGATTGATAATCCCATCTGGATCTTCATAACACTTTACATCTTGAAGCCCTTTTACAAGATATCTTATAGCAAATTCCAAGTGTTTAGTTTTGGGTTTGATATGCGCAAGTCGAATTAAGTCTCGATGAGTAAATGAATGTCGTCTTCTATATTTCGTTCCTAACCGTAGCAATTTCATCGGATTATGAACGAATTTTTCTTGATTGTACCATTCGGAAATTGCTCTTTTCGATGCTCGTCCCCAGCCTCCTGACCTCCTCCAATCGCGATATGTAATGAATCTAACAAACTGAAATAGATGTGTTGGTATTCGACAAATATCGGGCAAACTTCGGAATGCTGCGTCCTTCGTCTTTTTGTCATTACAACATGCACACACCGCCAACGCATACAAGATGGGTGTCTGCTTAGCAGCTCTACCTTCTGTGCTGACTGTTTTAATGAGTTCAACAACTTCCCTTCCTCTTCCGTTGGCAATCATCCTAAAATAGAAGTTAAATGATAGAAAAGAATATTTTGCATCGATTTTTAATTCAGAATTTACGTATATATTGACCTAGCTATACACAGCAGATGTACCAGTTTGTGTCTTATAGAAAGCTTTCGCCCACTAACAGCAAACAGTAAGAAAATCTATAAAATTAATCGAAAACATAGCTAAATCTCTGGTAACAGTATTCCATGTCGTCCTTTAATACACAAATGTTTTTGATTCACGACCGGGCATCAACCAATATACGTCTTTATACGGTCATCAACTACGACGGTATCCCTTGTAAAGTTAGTATAAAACTATCTGCGCGGTAATATAAAGCTAAGTCACGTGACATCATATCAACAATTATTCTTGTTTGCAATGAAAATCAGTATTGTGTTGTGAAGAAAACAAATCTAATTAAACAAAAAATACAAATAAATTACAAAGCAAATTGGATGGGGGTCATGGCATTTGTACAAACAAATTTGTAATCTGGAATATTGAGATACTTGTTTTATACACGTAATAACAAGATGTACAACAATTGTAGTAAAAACCATTTTTTTAAACAAACAGTATGCCAAGTATAACAACACGTTCTGAGAAATACCCCAATTGCTTGAAATAGAACACAAAAACTCCATTCGCTAAAAATAGAAAAAACTGCATGAGGTCAGCAACTGTCAACTGCAAGTACATGTATTGCTACATAATTAAATAATATAATTAAATAAAATGTTTTTATTGTACTATTAGTACATTAACTGTGTACTATAAATTCAAATTCATATTTAATTGTAATATTGTTATATCTCCTTTATATAGGATCATATAGTTAGACATACCTGTCGATACATCTAGCATGTACACATAAAACCTGTCTGATATCAATGTTATTGGCGAAATAGACACCATCATCTCGGCCGTATACTAAAAAACGGCGAATACGGTCCATATCTGCGATGGTTGTACTGGTATTCTCATATCTCACGTTAAAGTCGTCCATTGATACACTCGTCCAAATTTAGAAAAGGAGGGATCTTCCCTTGACCTTGTGACGCACTTCCGCATGTTACATTTTATAGTTATATTTATAAAAAAAATAAATAAACATATTTTGGATATGCTGTATTATTTTATTGATCAGTATTGTTTTTCTTAGTGAGAAGCTAAATATTGATCTCGCTATTTGTAAAAATTATACTAAAAGTAAATTTAAAATTCTATTTAAAAAGGGAATAAACACATATTTTTTAAAATACTGTGAGTACCTAAAAACTACATATGATCAAGATCATGGTTAACTAAATACTTATATTGATTACATATGAATGTTATTTAGTATTAAAAATAAAGAAAAGCGAAAACTCTGAAAAATTCTGAGTCAGTAATCATTCACTTAGAATAGAAACTGGAAGACATGAAAGGAAAACCAAAGATATGGGTAAACAAGTTATTTTACAACGTATCGAAAGAATCTGTCAAAAATGTTCTTTAAACTGTATTGAAGATGTGGCACATTTTTTTATGTTTATTTGCCCTGTTTATGAATGTAATATGAAAACTTTTTGTGAGAAATTGTGTTTAACATATCCTAGTCTTAGAAATCTTGATTCTAAATTGCCTTTAGTTTGGGTAATGAGCAACGAAGACATTAAATTTTTAACTAAAGTAGCAGCTAGACTACCTTGAATCGAACTTTATTTTAAAACATCCTGGTGGAAAATAAAAACTCTAATTACATGATATACTAGTTTATGTATATATAAACGTATTTTAGTTACAATGCGTATTAATCTGACAGTAATCTTATTTAGCATTTTTGTATATATAGGATGACAAAATTACTTGTCATACAATCACAGTAAGTAAATTATATACAAACGTCTTAGTATAGTGACAACAATATTATATATCTATCCAGCGGATTTCTGAATTATCAGAAATACATGGTTAATATCAAATATTTATATATACGTCTACAAACTAAATCCAACACTGTTTGAATTACTGTCAGATTTATATGTATTGGTTACGAAAATTCCATCGTCACACGCTAGTACACATATGTCTACGATTCCCCTCAGTTAATGAAGCTATATTTGTAGATTTGTCCGAGGGGTCTTGACCGCTGGACAGAGTGCAGTTGCCACAGTGTCACAACGGTATGAGTTCTAATCCCTCTGAGGGTAAGCAAAAATTTGACAGTGTTAAAAATCTAATTCTAACAGTGTTGGGTTTAACTTGAAGACGTATATATAAATATTTGATATTAACCCCCATATTGCTGATGCTTCAGAATTTGTCACCTTGATAATTCTGATAACATCTTGTTGGAATATTTTAGCAAAGCCAAGTGACAGTTCGTCCGCCGGTGGCGGATGGTTGGGGCAGTGTATAAAAGTTTGAAGTTCATCCAGTTGGAGTGAGAAACTTCAAGATCAATGTTTTATGACTGGTTGATGTTATTTATTTATATTGACACTGAATGACTAAGGTCATTTGTTGGTCAGTCTGTGTCTATAATTTTGACAAAAACACCGTCGTTTTTATTGTTGCATAATCTTCTATAGACTTGTATTTTATTTTTTGTTTATAATGTATCGACATGTTTGTCGATCCGATACTTAATAAGCTCTACTGGTTGGTAGATTTGTTTAGATCAAGCGGACAATTTTAATTAGGAGGGGCGAGTTTAAAACATAAAGGAATTTGGTTTTGACCAGAACATAGTTGTTTTTTATACTATCCCTGCCCAAAATGAGAAAACATTTGGTCCTTTTCACTTGAATTTTTCACAACTTTATGTAGTGTATTATTAACTATTTATATATTATTTTAAGATTTGATGAGTACCTGTATTAATGATTCCGCATAGGTAAGCACCCCGTGTCCTCAGATTTCCGAGTCTTCACAGATTACATAGCTCTAGGCACCCCGTGTCCTCACAGATTTCCGAGTCTTCACATATTACATAGCTCTATGCACCCCGTGTCCTCACAAATTCCCGAGTCTTCACAGATTCCGTAGCTCTAGGCACCCCGAGTCCTCACAGATTTCCGAGTCTTCACAGATTCCGTAGCTCTAGGCACCCCGAGTCCTCAGATTCCATAGCTCTAGGCATCCCTTGTCCTTACAGACTCCCGAGTCTTCACAAATTCCATAGCTCTAGGCATCCCGTCCCCTCACAGATTTCCGAGTCTTTACAGATTCCAATCTAATTAAAATTAAATCTTTCATTTGCTCCCCCCCCCCCCCCCTTTATGCTATGGTTACAACGCAGCGACCAATAACAAAAAGGGGAGCAAGTGAAAGATTTAATTTTAATAAGATTGTAAAGATTCCATAGCTCTAGGCATCCCTTGTCCTTACAGACTCCCGAGTCTTCACAAATTCCGTAGCCCTAGGCATCCCGTGTCCTCATAGATTCCGAGTATTCACAGATTCCATAGCTCTAGGCACCCCGTGTCCTCACAGATTCCATAGCTCTAGGCACCCCGTGTCCTCACAGATTTCCGAGTATTCACAGATTCCATAGCTCTAGGCACCCCGTGTCCTCACATAAACAAGAGGTGAAATCAACACGTGTTTAGGAAAAGTCGGCATCATTATGTCTTGTAAGTAGTAACGAATGTTATAACTACAGGTCACATAAGAATACTACGTTGTATAATTAAATAAGATTACGTAACCGTATGTTGATTTAGTTATTTTGCTTGATCGACCAAAGATTCAACGGTTTCTTGGGTGCCGAGTTTCTACGTTCATGGCTCAATATGAACTCGGAACCCAATTTCTTGGAGGAGAGCCTTTTAAAATAAATAATTAAAACAAAGTTGTTACTACTATTTGTTTTTGGAGATTTAATAAAACATTAATACGCATTTTATTATTAGGTTGACAAACGTCACACTGTATATATATTTGTTGGTCCTACCATTTATTGGGCTATAGAAAATTATTACCACTTGGCTTTCAGCAGTCTTCACGTCCATGCTTTGGTATTCACGGATTAATTCCAAATATTATCTCGATTTAAAGAGGTGTTAATGTGCGGGTTTATTATTGCTCTGCTGTTTGAAAGTTTGTGGTATTTTAAATTTATGTTTAATTTTATAAACAAATTCAGTTAGATCCAATTGCCTCAACCACCCCCATTCTGAACAAGTGTTCAACATAATACAACCGCGGTGTTTTTTATGCGACTTATAACGGATTCTTTTATTCAAAGATTGGAATCTTGGTATACACCGTAAAACGTTTAATTGTCTTCATGTTGCTAAACACATCATAGACTCAAACTTTCAGAAACGGAGAACCCACAATATTTGGGGCTATAGAGATTGAGGGGCAGAAAAATCATCGTAAATTTAAACACAATTAAAATGGGAGAATGCCAGAAAAATAATTTTTCTGTATCCCTAGACACGGTTCACTCTACATCTTCGTCCCCCCAGGCCAGGGGTTCAATCCATGACTAGGGAGGATGTACATCTTGTGCCGGGACCAAAATTATTGGGATAAAAGTAAGCATGTTTAAACTGTGTAACAATTTTTAACTACTAGATATGGTCAATATAACAAACTAGATATGGTCAATATAACAATGTACTTGCCGCGATGACAGTCAACAATGTGTGGTTAATTTGACTCTAGATGAACTCGCTCTGTACCAATATACCAACACCACCAAAACTTTTATAGAAAAAAAACATTACTTAGTAGAAAGGTATTATTTCGAGGATTTTGAAAATAAAAATGTCTAGGAATGACAGTTTTTTTGTTTGTGTTTGTTATTTTGGATTTCGTTCATCGCCATGTAGTTGTAGCATTTTATCGTTGCGTCCAGTTTGTATTTTAGGTGCAGGCCGAAGAAAAGCCCCACTTCAGGTAGGAAATATGAAATCCTTGTCAAAAGCATAATAAGAAAGGCAAGTGGAATTATTCAGAACAAAATGCGTGTATTTAACATTGAAAAAAAGAACAAATAAAATGTTCGATACAGGAGTTGTAATGTGATCCGACAAAACCGCTTTGTATAGGTATCGCCATTCCTAATACTAGTAACAAGAAAAGGGGTATAAGACGACTGACCGATGAACTAGAAGAATAAACAATACTATTGTTCCTTTTGAAAGCGACAAAAACCAAGAACGACACACTCCTTAATTTTGAAGACTGATTAAGACATTTGATTGCCAAATTGAGTATCCAATAATTGCTTCAAGTTGATATAAACATTTATTGTGTTGCATGTTTTTACAGATTTTTTTATACACTTAAATACATAAAGTTTCCGAGGTCAATAAGTAGACAAAAATCAGAATTTTCCAGTAACAAAGTTAGCCATAGCTTTTGGCGCCTCTGTATCAAAACCAACAACATCCATCATGAACGGATCGTTTGGGTTGGCAATTGAGAATCCATTGCTTACCATGCCAACCACTATCAACCGAGCGTCATTAATCTTTGAGTATTCTCTGTATAGTCTTAGTGCTTCGGATGGGTGAACTCTTCCATGATGCGTCTCCGAGTCCGTATACACAATAAAAACATCAAATTTCTTTTTGTGCTCTATGGCATATTGCATTGGCATTGAACAGTCAGTCCCTGAAAAAGGAAGGTAATCGCATTTCTTTAAAACTGAGTCTAGCGTATCTTCTTTGTTGATATCAAGCGGTGTGTATCCATATGAGAAGGCAATCACTTCGAAGTTCTCTTCCGTTTTGGCCGTTAAAAGCATCATTGCCGCCGAAGCTTCATAGGCCTCAATTTCAGCAGACCCAATTACAGGTGTATGCATTGATCCAGATACATCAACCGCCAAAAGATATCGTTTTCCGGTAGGAGGAACGAACTGGAATGCTTTATAGAAAGCTCTTTCGAGTGCTTTTGTTATTTCTACATTTACGCTCCATGACAACTTGCCTTTACTTCCGTGTCCTTTTTTGTACTGATTCCATGCCACGAGAACAGAGAAGGGGTGAATTCTGGCAGATTTTAAAATTCCCTCATTGTCAAGTTTACTTACCACAAGATTTTCGCCAAAAGAACCTGCTTCAAGCAGACCTAAGCTTGACATTTTTCCCAGATTGCGAATCATAGCCGTCATTGGCATTAACCTTAGCAGAGTATCCCAGATTTCTTTGGAGTCTAACAGACCTGTCGGGATATGTTCTCTCACTAGCTGGTGTTCTACAATAAGTCCGCGCAGTTTTTCTATGTCATCTTTTTTACATTTCTTAGCTTCTTCGACTGCTTCTAGAAATACTTTAACATCTTCTACACTTTTGTCGACTCCGCACACACTATTTGCATAATCCATGTTTTTCACGACGTACTTCAAAATTATATCAATTTTGTTGTCACTCGGTTTGACATGCGCTAAGCGAACGACATCCCGATGACTCCACGAATGTCTGTTTTGGTATTTTGTGACCAGATACGCTAACTTTTTGGGGTCTGCTGAAAAATTATTGTACCATTTCCCTATGGCTACTCTGTGTGCTCGTCCCCATCCAGTGCCAGCGCTTTCTTTTTCACAAAGCTGAACAAATTCAAATAAATGTGTCGGTATGCGACATACGCTTCCTAAGATTTTGTAAGCGGCCGTTTTGGTTTTTGGGTCATTACTTCTGGCACAAATAGCCAACGCGTACAATGTAGGTGTCTGTTTACATGCTCTGCCTTCGGTACTGACTTTATAAATTAGATCAACTACCTCTGTCCCTCTGCCCTCCATTATTAATCTGAAAATACAAGTGTTTTATTAGAATCGACTCGTATACCTGGCCAAAAATTAATCTAATAATCGGCTTATTTTAATGTTATAATTATTGAACAGTGAAAATTAGCAAAAAAAAGGGGGGGGGGGTCTCTTGGACGTTCGGAATTAATTTGGCGTAAAAGTGTAACATATTCTGACAAAATGGATAAATTTTGGATGTGCCCAGCTTATTATTATAACAACCAAAGATGTACATTTATTGTACCATTGATAATGAGCCACTTATGATCATGAAAAAACAACCACAGGAACTTACAACACTGCATGCACATATCGGTGTATGTTCCCGCATAATTACACGTGATAAAAAAATCCGTAGAACAAATTAATTCATTTTAAAATAACAAATAACTTAATGATAGAAATAATAAAACATATCATGTTGCTTTGAAAGTTACTGAGGTTGTCTTTTCATGATCATAAATGACTCCTATCAACGAAACGGACTTAATGTTTATACTGCTATTAAAAAGATGCTTCAAAAAGCAGTAAGGCCACGCCGAATTAATTACTTGTTCGTCGGACCGCCCGCACGTAAAATTATTTCAGAAAGAAAAAAAATATAAATTTCTTCCGCCCGCATTAACCGGAAACCCGCCCGCGTCCAGAACCGGAAGTTGTCTTTAAAAAAAATAATCTTCTCCGCGTTTTACGATTTTCATCCAATTGCTCCGATAGCTGGAGTAATACAGGGATGTGTGAATATAAGAATGTGCTTTCAATATATAATTGGTTTTTATTCGAATATTTACAAATATATGTGTTTACTGTTTGTTATTGTTAATAAAGGCAGGAAGTCTTTTAATATGGAGTAGGCATTGCCAAAATGCGAGCACAGACAATATAGACCTTTATTATTAATATGTGCATTACACAATTAACGTAACTTCCGAACACCCTAAAAGTGCCTCTAAATTCCAGTGGTCACGTGACGTCTTTCTTTGTAACGGTGACGTCACATGAAATGTAATTTGATTGTCAGTTTTTAAAGATCGATTTAGAGATTGCAAAAAATAGTATGAAATTTTTGTTCTTAATTTTAAATGTAACATTTATTTTTTATCGATGTCAACTTTATTTTCAAGTCTTCCTCAAAATTATCTTTAGTACTTTTCTTCATTCACTTTGTTACAGTTTTTTGACGATATCAACTTCCGGACGAAAAAAAATCAATATCAGTATTAAGCAGATTTTGATCACGTGATTTCATTTTGATCACATGACACATAATTGCCATAGAGCTCACCGCCCTTCGAGCTGTGCTCGCTATTATTTCTTTTTAATCAATCTTGAAATTATGCCTTGCCAAAAAGATTTGGAGACAAAACTGAATAGGGGTATGGGCAGTCTGTTGGTCCGTCTGTACGTATTGATAGAAAGCCAAGGCAGCATCTTTTCAGAGGAGAAAAAACAATTCAAGCCAATTCTTTTCTGCTATATAACTTATTATATATAACTATATAACTAAGTCATAAAACACTGAGAACAAGCAATTGTTTAATATCAAATACATTTTTAAAAATAATTTCACTTATTTTCTTCTAAATTAAAAAAATCGCTCGCTCGCATCAGTTTAACCATGAAAACCTAAAAAAATCTTTTTAAAAAATTAAAAACATGTCGCTCGCCTTAAAAAAAAATCATTCGCTCCACAAAATTAGAATTTCAACAAAAAAAATTAATAAAAAAAATTTCGCTCGCTCGCTCCTTATTTTCAAAGTTGAAGTCCGAAGAACAAGAAATTAATTCTGTGTGGCCTAATGACATTATTTCTACATAAAATAAAGTAAACAACCAATAAAACTGTAAAGAAAGTGTATATTGTGGTATTTTGATGGTGGAAGCCTGTGGTAATCTGTAGTGTCGTGTGGTAAAAAGTCACACCGTCCAATTCCACGTTTGTTCCTTCGTCACCCCTGAGGGAGCAAGTCTAGACTCGAAAGGATGCTGAACTTTTGGTCATGCAATAAGGATTAATCGAGCGCCTAATAACTAGTAAAAGATTTACATCTACCTGTCAATGGATTGTGTATTTTCTCGTTTTAATTCTCTTTCTTTTGCATAATAAGATCCCCCTTCCGCTCCAAGACAGAGGAACCTTAGGACGCGTGCTTTATCCCCAACTTTATAAACAAATCCGTGTACACTATTTTCGACTTGATCATAATATAGTTTGGAATCTTGAGAAACAAGATCCCCAACAGGTGACATAAAGAAAGTTTCTTCGTCCACCATTATTTCTGAATATGTTTCCGAATTCATTTCGAGTTGCAATTATAAAGACAAATGTTTATTTACTACGCACTGTGTACAGTAGTAAATAAACCACGTTACAACACACAAATAGTAAAGGGAATTTCCACCGGAATAGCCTCGGTTTGATATTTTTATCAAGGTGGTTAATTTTTAATCAATGAAAATTTTCTTGAGTCTGAATGATTTGGTAATATTATTTACTTTTTTTAAAATACATATCAATAATAAAAACAAACAATATTAAAAAAATAAATAAAAAAAGTATATAACGGGGGGCGTATCAAATGGTATAACACTTAGTTTAAATATAGAAACGGGGAAAACCAACAAAAGTTGTCGGTAAACATTCCAATAGTAAGTACTATCTTTAAAAAAGATATTCGACGCATATAACTCTTAGAGATGTATGTAAGGTAGAACGGAAACTACACAGACATCAATAAGAAAAAACTAAAAAAAAATTATCAATCGAAAGAGAGAGAGACAAGAAACATTAACGGTTTTTTTCATTGATGTGGGTAGGTAAATAATTAACGTGTTGCGAACTGTATCCAATCAAAATAAGGCTATAATATACGAAGGTTGCTACATTCATGGATTTTAAAAACAATGTTATTAAATAATAGGGTATTATCAAAAAGAGACTACATATCCGGTCTGCACGTGAATGACGACAGACGCAAAGAAAGAAGATAGGCATTAATGGCTTTAAAAATCATATAGCTAACAATAAACATATTTAAATATCCCCAATGAAAAGCTATTTCAGAAGTAGACCAACATGGTAAATAAAAAACAAACAAATCTTTCTATGTATATTCGGAGTTGTAGGTTTTTTCTTGTGATGTAATCGTATATATTAACTCGAAAACAAGTTAGTTAACATTTTAAAATTTCAAAACAGCACCTATTTTTTTAAAATAAATTTCATCAGCAAATATGTACTTTCATGCATCAAATAATATTCATTCATATGTTTTCATTACAGTTTGCTATTATATTAATTTGACAATCTTTTAAAATGGGAACTTCTAAGTAAAATATATTAACATGAACAAAATTCAATGCTTATTACATGTGAATTGAAATCGGTAATGTGTATGCTATCCCAAAAATGGGGGTGGGGGTGAGATAAACTGTATGGTCCAAATAAATACATTGTAATTGCAACGAAAAAAATCAGTGAATTTACTCTAAATTCTATGCGCTGTGTGTAAACAAAATGCGTTATCGAACCACTGTGTCTCATACTAGTCTCTTGGCGTTCTGACAATTACCAATGACCTACTTACCTTTGTGTAGGAT
Organism: Limnoperna fortunei; assembly: GCA_944474755.1. NCBI lineage: Eukaryota > Metazoa > Mollusca > Bivalvia > Mytilida > Modiolidae > Limnoperna > Limnoperna fortunei. The sequence continues at coordinate 31,524,664 of OX104120.1, read as the reverse complement.
CATTTGTATGACAATTCCCTATTTTCGGAATACAAGAGTTACTTCCCATTTTCAAGAGTTGTCTTTCATAACAGCAGGTATCTAGTATTGAACAGATGGGGAAAAATCACGTTTTTATTTTTTTTAAATAATGTCTGTGGACTGACTCTTCCAGTACAACTAAAAAAAACTGCAGAATTAGTTTGCACATCATAATAATTTTACCGGATGCTTTGCTATATGTGAATAAAAAAAATATTGAAGAAAAACAACTTTTTACCCACAGTAGGTACTATAAAGTACCTGCTGTAAAGAACAGATAACTCTGCAAATGGGAAATAAATCTTGTTTACCGCAAGTAGGGAATAATTTCACGATAGGGAGAGAGAGTGCGTGTGTCAGGAGGTCAAATGAAGAAAATATGGTGTCAATACATCACCGGCGTGAGGATTGTTTACAGATACGATGGTCAACAAAGCAAATACAATTCCATCTCATACGATATGCGCAAAAATTACACGACATATGGTTTTATCATGTAATTATTGTTTATCAGTTCTGAATAGCATTCTTTTTGGCATAAAAATAATACTCTAAAGTAAAATTACGACAACCAATTGTTTAAAAACACCAGTCTGCTGGAATAATTGTTGGGAAATGCTAATAGGATGCTTTTCAGAGTATACTATAGTAGATTGTTCGAACGCAGAATTTTTTACTATTTTTGTCCAATCAGAATGCAGGCTTGTCTTTAATAACAGTACGTTACCATGGGTAAGCGTCTTTTAGTTCAAAGGTCACAATTATACCAACTGCGTCGGAAAAAGCCTGCTTGCTGTAGGTTTGCAGATATGACAATAAAAACAATCCATTAGTATACACTCACTGACAATCAACCGTCTAATAATACAACACATGATAGTCCGAGAATCCTCTACGGGGGTCCCAACAAAAAAAGCTTTGGACGCCAGAGGATTCTCGGATTAAACACGCGAGTTCACGCGAACAATTATATCATTATTCATATTTATGAACCTGCAAAGATTTCTAACTTAGATTTTTTGTTGCTGTACAATAATTGTGAATACTTATAAACTATATTTTTCTTGTCGTTATAATCCGAAGTTAGTTTTGTGATTTGTCGGATTAACCTAGGCCGAATTTTACTGCCGTTATAATCCGAAGTTAGTTTTGTGATTTGTCGGATTAACCTAGGCCGAATTTTACTGCCGTTATAATCCGAAGTTAGTTTTGTGATTTGTCGGATTAACCTCGCCAAAAAAGCGAGGGTTTTAAAAAATTCTATAGTTTAGCGCTTGTGCTGTACGAGACAATTTGTGTAAACTGGTCTGTCTAACGCTGTTTTTTTAATATGTACTGTAGAGTCATTTCTGCTTTGATTCCCAAATAAATAAAAACACGTACATTAACACAGTTAATTCAAGAATACTGTTTCTCACTAATAATACAGCGTGTTAGCGCTATTTTGCAGTATTTTCCTTTGATCTTTGTGTGCGATATTATTCCATCTCACTCTACTAGCGTGAGATGGACCCATCTCAGCTCGCTGTCAAGACGTCGTTAAGTGACCACTGTGACGTCACAATGTTACAAAACAGCAATAAACAGATTATTTACGTTTTATTAAATTCGATGCATTTTCTCATCATCTCATCTCAGGGCTGTCGCCCTTCAATGCGATATGGATGAGAAAATGCATTTCGTTTCAAAAAACGTAAATAATCTACAAGTACCTATTTTTAGCCGGTTGAGATATCTTTTTCTCACCCGAGGTATAGAAATTTATCGCTATTTTGCAGTATTTTCTTTTATCTTTGTGTGCGATTATTCCATCTCACTCTACTAGCGTGAGATTGGTCAATCTCAGCTCGCTGTCAAGACGTCGTTAAGTTAACACTGTGACGTCACAATGTTACAAAACAGCGATAAACAGATTATATACGTTTTATGAAACTCGATGCATTTTCTCACTAATGAGACAGCGTGGTACCTATTTTTAGCCGATTGGGATATCCTTATCTCAACCCGTGGGTGAGATAAGAATTTCACGCTCCTTTCCCCGTAAAAATGTGTGAAATGAGGCAGAGCCTCATTGGAGACCAGAAATCTTTTCACTTGGGTGTCTGAGATTTTCCAGTCTTGCTCTCCACCGATGTTTAGATCCTATATTTCTCGTTATCTCATCTCAGGGCTGTCGTCCTTCGATGAGAAATGGACGAGAAAACGCATCTCGTTGCAAAACACGTAAATAATCTATAAATCTCGTGACTTCCTGTTGGTGAGATTTCCTTTTCTCACTTATGAGACAGCGTGGTACCTATTTTTAGCTGGTTGAGATATCCTTATCTCAACCCGTGGGTGAGATAAGAATTTCACGCTCCTTTTCCCGTAAAAATGTATTGTGACGTCAAATGTCCGTTCAGCAATAAAATTATAAAATATTTGCTTTAGTTGTGTTGGTTTACTATACCTTTTTAAATATTAACATGAAAACAACATATCTGAGCTTCCATGACCCAATTTATGCCACAATATGATAGCGGTAAACATCAAAACAAACACGGTGACGCAACATGTATGTGTACACTGGAGATTACGTTCAGGGTAGATAACTCTATTTGTTGCCATCTTTCAATAGAACAGAACCGGATTTTTTTAACGAATTAGTGAGAAATAGAATCAAACACAGGTGGTTGGACAAGACAGGAAAATCTCAAGACACCCGCATGAAAGATTTCTTTTGGTCTCCAACGAGGCTCTGCCGAGAAATCTTTTCACTTGGGTGTCTGAGATTTTCTCGTCTTGCCCATCCACCGGTGTTAGATCCTATATGTCTCAAGGGTGAGATAGCTCATTGTGACGTAAATTATTATGACGTCATCGACGTTACAGTTACGTATGTATACACAAACGGCACCAAACATACTAAAGAAATGCCTAATAGGTTCTTTCATACGTTTTTGGGAAAGACAGGTTGATCTTTCACGAGTGATAGAAATTATATTTACGGAAGAATAAATAATCTGCAACTCTGGTGAGAAAAAGTATCAAATCACTCGGGAACAGTTGATTCAAGAAAATCTCAAGCCCGCAAAGATATCTGTTTGTCTCATCCCTCGGCAGAGCCTCGTTGGAGACCAGAAATCATTTCACTTGGATGTCTGAGATTTTCTTACCTTGTCCTCTAACCGGTGTTTGATTCTATTTCTCACTAATTCGTTAAAAAAATCCGCTGCTGCTCTGTTGCAAGATGTCAACAAATAGAGTCTCGTTGGAGACCAGAAATCTTTCAATCTAATTAAAATTACATCTTCAGTTGGCTCCCCCCTTTTTGGCATTGTCGCCGATTAAAATTATATCTTCACTTGGCTCCCCCTTCCCCTGGTTTTCTTTGTTTGTCTCGTCATAATCGTAAATTATGGGACTTACCCAATTTATGGATAATAAAATACTTTTGCGTACCATACAGATTGCTCGCCTGATCGGCTTATTTGACGTCACAAGAAAATTCGATAACACGAAATTGTTGTTGATATGAATTAAACCAAATACGCGAAAAATTCCAGTCTATGATTCGTTTAATTGACAATCCGGAAGCAATAATATACATGTAATGCCTAAGTGAATTAAATCTTGCAGCGTTATGTAACAGTTTAATATAACGTGGCATGCCTATTTCTTGAATACTTTAGTAAAACTAGCTAATTTTTAGTCTTTTTCTTTTTTTTTTTGCCCGAGCACAAAATCTAAGGGGACGTTCAATAATTATTGGGGTGGTAGGACAGGTGGAAAATACAATAGGACACATACTTTTTTATGCTGACTCCAAGTTTTGTTATTTTCAGCACTGATAGTACAGCAAGTTTTTTTCATAACAAAATCATCAATGAAAAAAAAACCAAACAAAAAATCTGATGCTTTAATTTAAAACCAACATACTGTAATCGAACAATTTGTTTAACAAACATAAATAATTAATTGTAACCATAAAATTATTTACTAGATAGAACACCAACTTTTTAAAAACACATCTGATGTAGGACAGCAACTTTTTTGTATTTTAAGAAACCTGATAATTTGAAATGAATTTGACCTTCTCCTATACAAGGTTTTGGCCTGGATTCACCGAGGACGTAAAGCAGTCCATACCCTTCGTCGCGAGAAGGCTTTAAATCATATGTACGCCACCGAGATTTATTGTTAATTTTTAATAAATCTAATAGTTGTCGGTGTCGGTAATACACAAATGAATTTATACTACTCTTTTCATGGTAAACGTAAAAAATGAAAAATAAACAAAATGTGTACGATAGCTTGAATTACGGAAGCATATTAGGGCCACATTATATTTTTTATTTGTCGTCTTTGATCTTGGAAATGCCAATTTTATTCTTGGAATTATCAACTTTATTTTTGCAATGGTCACTTTTAATCTTGGAAATTCCTATTTTATTCTTTGAATAATCAACTTTAATCTAGGAAATTTCAACTTTATTCTTGGAATTATCAACTTTAATCTTGGAAATTCCTACTTTATTCTTCGAAAACTAAATATTACACCGGTTTAAAATTTTTCGGTGAAACTTTTTGCCTTCCTGTGAATCTTTCCTCCTGAATTTATAAGCACTCGCAAATGAAAACAAAATACTACGACTCGATCACTATTTACGCGCTGTATATAACAGAATATCAAACTAAATAACCGGAACGCGAAATGACCTCATCCGGCCACACTACATCCTCACAAGTCATGATTTTTGTGTCCACACGTGTCCACGAAACCCTGACAAACTTAGCTAGGAAATTCCCGGGCTAGAAGATTTTCATATGACGTCAAATCTTCAAAATATCAACCAATGAAATTGATTGAAAGAAGCAAGTGTTTGACAGAAGTCATTCTTACTTATTCTCGAGTGGGAATAAAACGTAATGCATCTAATAAATAACGCGGTAATAACACACTATTAACACTACTGTACAAACTACACTGATTTTCACATGGTGTATGCAACACATCCGTTTGGTTTATTTACAATCAACATCGGGACATCCCCTAACCAAAGTGTGATTGAAACCGAGCTTTTGATTGGCTACATGCAGGTATGATGTAGCCGTTCAAAATAGTGTGTGACTTCTAGCCCCCCGGGAATTTCCTAGATAAGTTTGTCAGGGTTTCGTGGACACATGTGTACACAGAAACCCTGACTTGTGAGAATGGCAACACTATTAAACATTGAGTTAACATTATACGGGTTATAAGGATATGCAAGAACTATATAAAGCTTAAGTATGTCCAGAAATAAATCTGTTAAAATTAAATCATTCAATAATAGGAAAACTAAGGAATAAGCGGTCTTTGTGTGTGCACAACAATATTTAGATATATATATATATCTTAGATTCTATATAACACTAAGTCCTGCTGTTATGGCCATTTTTTAATTTCGATATTGGCACACACAAATTTTGTACTAGTACTTTCTTGTAAATTTTGCTGATTATTTGTTTTCAATTTCTTCAACGTTTTAACTTTTAATATTGTATTCCTATAGTTTCACTATTGATGAAGTCTCGTTGTGGTAGATATATTTTAATATCCGGAACAAAACACATCCACTTTGAAGAGAACCATCTAATATATATATATATCACATAGATATCTGGCTTCTATCAACCTTGTAGTTTCTAAGAAAATGGCATTTCAACATTTTACCAAAGACGCCCCATTAGAGATAAACGAAGTCCTGCAGAGGCGGCCATTATAAATTTCCCACCAGATTAGAAAGCATGATCTTATTATTGAACAGTTTACAAACGGCAATCGCGAACGCAACTATGATGACAATATATACTTGGTATAATCCTTCATTTATATAAGTTATTTATTTATTTATTTATTTATTTATTTATTTATTTATTTATTTATTTATTTATTTATTTATTTATTTATTTATTTATTTATTTATTTATTTTATTTTTATTTTTAATTTATTTACTCTTGACCGAAGCATGTCAAAGGTCATAGTGCAGGAAAGATTTAACAAGAGACAATCAAAATACCTAAATTAATAAATAAGTCAAAGGTCATTACTGAAGACATGCTAGGAAACTGCGTATCATTGAAGGTCATTGCTGAAGACATGCTAGGTAACTGCGTATCATTGAAGGTCATTACTGAAGACATGCTAGGTAACTGCGTATCATTGAAGGTCATTGCTGAAGACATGCTAGGTAACCGTATCATTGAAGGTCATTGCTGAAGACATGCTAGGTAACTGCGTATCATTGAAGGTCATTGCTGAAGACATGCTAGGTAACTGCGTATCATTGAAGGTCATTACTGAAGACATGCTAGGTAACTGCGTATCATTGAAGGTCATTGCTGAAGACATGCTAGGTAACTGCGTATCATTGAAGGTCATTGCTGAAGACATGCTAGGTAACTGCGTATCATTGAATTATTTATTTACGGTAGGTAGTTTTATTGTTTGTCTCTTGCTGGCACGTGTTGAGTAGGTTTTTAGAAATAATTGCACTACTGTTGGTTTTGTATCGTGTAGTTTTGGGTAAATGTTATTGGTGTAGTTTTGGGTAAATGTTATTGGTGTAGTTTTGGGTAAATGTTATTGGTGTAGTTTTGGGTAAATGTTATTGGTGTAGTTTTGGGTAAATGTTATTGGTGTAGTTTTGGGTAAATGTTATTGGTGTAGTTTTGGGTAAATGTTATTGGTTTTCCTAATTTTGTTAGATCGGCTTTTTCATTTTCCGAAAATTGTAAGTAACTTTGTCAAAATATATCTTTGATGGTATCGAATTTTTCTTATGACACTATACAAACTGTTCGTAAGGTATAATATAAAGTTTTTCCAAATTCATTTATGAAAAAAGACGTAACCAGTTACAAAAGTACGAACTCCTCTTTCAGCTGTTATGAGAACAGACATTTTAAAGCCCAAATGTATGAACTGTTTTAGTATCAAACATCGTTAAAATAACGTTTCGACTTGATAGGTTAATTAAATCTGTCTTTCTGAAAATTTTTGTTCAAACATTTTAGCAAAACACTAATTAATTTGTTGGGTAAAAAGTAGAGAATACAGTTGGGGTCCACATCATACCTCAGTTACTAATTAATTTGTTGGGTAAAAAGTAGAGAATACAGTTGGGGTCCACATCATACCTCAGTTACTACACATGTTATAGTAAGGAGTTAACGATATCCTGTTGTACATGCCATGCATAATCAGCGAAAAAACTCAAACCAATGATTGCTGTTTTAGCCTGTGTGACTTTAATAAAATGGTTTTAACTCATAAAACGAAGCAATTAATTACCGGTCAATACTTTGTATATTTTCCCTCCCGAGCTCCAATTCTTTGGCATAATAGGATCCCTTTTCAGTTCCCAAACACAGAAATCTGAGAACTCGGTTTACATCAGTAACTTTATATACAAATCCGCCTGTATTGTTCTCAACTTGGTCATACGACAACGCTTTGTCTTGGGACACTACAATGTCTACAGGCTGCATAGAAAAACTTTCATCCTCTACTTGCATTTCTGGAAACTCTACGGAATCCATTCCTCCTACATCTATCGCAGCACGTAGGGCGTTTTAGCTTTAGCTCACACCTAAGATTTTATTTTACAACAAACGTGGTTTTTATTGGCTGAATTTGGATCAATATCTATATTTAGTATAAAAATTTCCCAGCTAAGTGACGTCAACAACAATATCAATATATCATATCTATGTTTTTTAAATTTACCCATAGAAAAATATGGAAATGCGTTCAATTTCCTAGCAATGTTGTAGTATCTAGTTATAGAATCCATATTTGTGGTCAAATTAATTATTTCTGAGCAGTGACCCTTAAGCATCGCTATTACAACCTAATTCTATGTATGCCTAACGATGTGTATGCTCATTGTTTACCATATCTTCCACGTGATATCTTCCAATAGATACAAAATAGAAGCCGCAATAACGAGGTATTGCTTCATTGGTTAACCTGTTATGAGTCAAATTTCAACTTCAAAAATTATTTTCCTATAGAAAAGAGTTGTACTATTGGATACAATATTTAGAACGTCCTCTCCTGAGACATATTAATTTATTATAGATGTCACACCACTGAACGTCCTCTCCTGAGACTTATAAAGACATTAGCAAGGAAGACATATATTAAAAATACTAAGTATCCAAACATATTGTAATAGCAATAGGTGGAGGACAGGTGGGAGAACTGGCATTTATATTACTTGCTGTTATATAGATTTCAGCATAAAATATATGTTTGACATTTATATATACTGTAATCTTCAAACCGTTTGTGAAAATTAGTCATTCTCTAATAAAACTGTTATAATATTTATACAATAAAACTGTCTTTGTCATGTCAGATGCGAAAATATGTCCCAAGGTAGTTAGAAGGCACAGAGGCGGATCCAGGAATTTGTGTTCGAGGAGGCGCAAAAAGTTCGGCGAAGGGTCAGGGGGCCACTTAAGGCATCTTTAAGCCCCCAGCAGGTCCAGGGCAGCGCCCTGTAGGGGGTCCAGGGTGGCAAAGCCCCCCGGAAGCTCCCGGAATCTAAACATTTGGTAGCCATCCAGACAAAGTTTGCTAGACTCGTTTTTATACTTTTGCCCCTTCATTTAGCTGGCTTTATTTTTCAACTGTGACCATAAATAATGAGTTTTCTTTAATGAAATATCATATTTCCTTTCCTTTTCTTACGGTTTACCATCTCGTTCTCTCGCCCCCTACTATCTCTTTTTTTAATGGGGGGGGGGGGGTGCGTACGCCCGATACGCCTTTCCTTGTACCCGCGCCTGACATATAATGTACTACCCGATTATGTACCTATATGCATGTATTTATTAAAGTTTATGAGATATGTTATACACTTTATAATATCACTTATATAGATTATTAATTATAACATTTAACATTTAACATATTTTTATTTTCCAAATCAGGAGCCCACATTGAGCAAAGGAAGGTTTACAAATATCAGAGAAAAGAACATGAGTTACAGACATATTAAGAGACACAATTAAAGATTATCAACAATTGTAGTAATAGAATTCACATGTAAAATGACAATATAAGTTAAAAAAAAAGAAAGAAAATATGAATACCATAAAATGTACAATATGCTTGTTAATTTGAACAGTCTATAATGAATTTAGCAGTGGCTGACAAGATCTGAGGGTCTTTAGTACTTAAAAGAAAAATCAACTGATTATCATTATCAAGATTGTCAAATGACAATTATATTATATAATTTATCTTTTGTAATTTTTGTAAGACATCTAACACATAGAGTTTATATGACATCTTGTACATTTTAAAGTATAGAATTCAAACAATTTTTTTTAGACATTTCCAAAAAATGTTAGCTTATTTTCCTAAAAAAATTTACACCTTATAATTTTCGACGAAAAAAAAATGCCGACATTTACAAACAAATAACCGAATTGCCTTAAAGATTACAACTGACCAAAGACGACTCGTCGAAACCTTTTAACCTTTGACATTGCTGTCTTAAAATTTGAACGGTCTCAAATACATTTCATTAAAATATTACTGAAATTTAGATGTATGTATATGTTCCATTAAGGAGGGAAGACCACAACAAAGAACATACAAAACATTAAGTTGTGTAAATTATTATTTTCTTTTCTTTTTTTTTCTTTTTTTTTGAGGTCTCTGTTTATTTGCTCGAATTTATTAACTAAAAATTGTCTTTACAATCAACAAAATCAGTACCTAAATTGTACAGGAAGACGTTTAGCAGAGTATTTGTCTATCGTCTCATAACCTTGAAGCCGTAATTTTGGGCGAGCACAGATTTTTCAATGATTAACTTTGAAAAGCACCCAGCACCCAACAATTATGTAATTTGGATAAGTTTAAAGCATTGCAGAAGGTTTGTAGTCTATCGAATTTTAGTATTGTCATTACATGTAGTTTTTATAACTGAAAAATTTCACTATGTCACAAATTGTTATTTAGTCACATTTACATTAGATCTAGAACATATGTGTTTTGACCTTTTACTCCTTGAAATAGCTGAAAAATTAATGAAGTGGCGTTAAATCCCATTCAAGCAAACAATATTTGTATTATTAACTATTTGATTGTTTGTGATAGGTGATTAACATACAGCGATCATCAAATGACAAAATTCGTCTAATTTAACACGTTGTAACATATTAGCTTATATAGAATTTAATATGACTGGATTTGGATATGTGCTATAACTTACAAAAGTAGCAGGTTCAGCGAAATTATGTAGATATTTTGTTAGTCGCAAAACTTTTTTGAAGTAGCAAAATGTGTCTTTAAGACACAAAAGATGCCCAAGCCAAGTCTATAAGACACAACAGATGCTCAAGTCAAGTCTATAAGACACAACAGATGCCCAAGCCAAGTCTATAAGACACAACATATGCCCAAGCCAACTGATACAGTCGAAGTGTCTCTAGTAAATATTGTTTGGCCCTACAAGCCTCGATTATGTGTTGAAACATTCTACAAAATATAAATGCTTCCTTAAAATTGTAAAAGACGATATGCGAACTATGCACCCACCCAATCAGGACGAGCGATGGTAAATTATTATGCCCATGACTTTTCATCGAGAGGTCACACAAAAGTAAAACGAACAAAGCAAAACACACACCTTACCTGTCAATACATTGGACATTCTCTCTCTTTAGTTCTTTTTCTTTGGCATAGTAAGATCCCTGCTCAGTTCCCAAACACAAAAATCTAAGAACTCTGTTTAGATCAGTAACTTTATATACAAATCCTCCTGTATTGTTCTCTATCTGGTCATACGACAACGCTTTGTCCTGGCATACAATAATATCCACAGGCGGAATAGAAAAACTTTCATCGACTCCTATCATTTCTACATTATCGGACAACTCCATCTTGCGCACAGTTTAGACTTCGCAATGTTAATAGATGGAATTATTCTCCGATAAAAATACGTGTAGATACCGTTCGTTCTTGTGATTGGTTGTATAATGAATACGGTCTAAAATTAGACATTTATTTTCCCAGATATTTGTTAACGATATATTATTTAGAAAAATATACGAAAATTAAATAATAAAACATAAAAAAAGAGAAAAAGATCGAGAATTGTTAAGCAAATACATCGTTACTAAATTACTGAAAACCCTATCAGAAAGGACAATAAACTACATGATTGCAGCAGTCACATAGTATTTACGTCGGTGTTAAACCTTGCCCGGCTCCTTTCATATTTATGTACAGACAATACAGGATAAAAGGGTTTCTTGTTCGAATGGTATTTGTTAACTTTCAGTATTTTTCAGCTGTATCGTTTCGTCCAGTTTTGTGCGGAGGGGGAAGCCAAGTACTGTGAGAAATTCCCCAACCATTGACAGAAAAACTGGCTATTCTTGACAATAAAGAATTGGAGTCGAAATTAAAGCCCTTTTCATACTGCTCACTTTAAGTATACATGTTTACTATATTATGTCCAATCGTTTTCACGTTACAAGAAAAAAAACGATTAACCGAAACAAGTCAAGGGATGTAACTCGAAAACGGTTCATCGCACAGTTTCGTACCAAATGTACCAGATGAGGGTCTTTATATCTTTTATGGTTTTTGAGATAGTGCTAACAAGACCAATGGTGACCTTTGACCTTTGATCTTGACATTTTAAAAATTTAATATATGTCATTTAAGATCAATGGTGGTGGTCCCAAGTCTCTTCACGAGTTGGGAAACTTCGAGTCAGAAACGCGTTAATAGGAAGTCGATTGGAAAAAATTGTTTGCGTGTTAAATGATTGCAATAGTTCCAAAGAAATTTTGTACACTTCAGATTTTAAGCATCAATTACGGTTTCTGAGTTTTTCTGCCAACAAGGGTTTATGGTATTCGGGCAGATAACTCTGTAACTAAAAAATGATCGGTTTCACAGGGTGAACCAAGTAATCTCCGGTCATATGACCGCTTAATGGTACCACGAAATGATATGTCGAGACACTTTTTTTCAAATCACGTCGAAAAAAAAGAAAAATAATCATAAGAATGGTAATAATGTTTTTCCACTGTAGTTGAAAAGACCTTTATAACACGCAATTTTGTGGCAGTTTGAACCGATTTAAATGGTCCTACCTCTTTACATCCTTAGGTAAGGTATCATACCAACAACAGAAAAAAAAACAACAAAAAACTACACAATACGGAACCAAATGAAGTTATCCTTATTTCCAAAAATCCTACATTAAACGCGCCAACAAGAGACCGACATCCAAATACATATACCTAAAGTACACACATAATTTAATGATACCTCGTGACTGAAGACACGTAATACGAAACAGCGTTCATGTCTGTTTTCAGTCATTGCTGATTTGGATTGAGGATCGAAAATTAAACGCTGTATGCTGATGTAAAAGCATTGACTGGCTTCCATGTTGCTACAAGATGTATTAGAATTATATATTTGTTATTAATTAAAACGAAGTCTTATGATGTGTATTACCAATATGAGTTACACTAGTTAAGCAATAGTTGAGCGGTTTGTGTGGCAACAAAGTTTCCAGTGCATAGATAAATGGGTGACGTAAAAAAAACTTCATAATATGATTGGCTACCAAATGTTCTAGGTCTAAATATAGCCTAATATTTTCCATTTATATGATATGTAAAAATGAGAAACATTATGTGTTCTTTAAATTAAACGACCGGTCGATACAGGTTATGTAAGGATAAGGACATGTTAATTACACAAGAATTTGGTCTCACGTGGTGTTTTGCACGAGCAGACACTATGATTCCTATACTCTACATAAAATTCAACATGTCATGTATTAAAACCACAGTTAAAAAAAACAGAAACAAATAATTGATTTCGAACTATTTTACTAATGTAAAAAACAAAAACAAAACTAACAAAACTGAACAAAAGATAAGTTCGGTCGATTTAAAAAAAATTTAAAAAGTTGAGGCACTTCGCGGGTGGAAACTTATTTGCTAAAACCTTTTCGGAGGAAATTTTGATGCATATGACGACTGACGATCTGCAAACATGTAGGGTCACAACTCTTTAAAACTCACAATTATTACTTTCTTTAATTGATTTTTACCTTGATTATATAGCAGTAGATAATGTTTATTTTTGTAAATTAAAATCTGTTTTTAATTTGTTCTCCCTAATCCAATCTCCCCCCCCCACCAAAACAAAAAAAACCACAAACAAAATACATCAGTTAAACAACCACTTGAAATATAATATGTAGATGTTATCAATCCTATCAGAACCTCGGGTGTCATACAGCATCCCGTTATGCACAGCAATGTCGCAGATTTTTATTTAGGAACAGCAGCAAATAAATTACATATTCAGTTTGGGGGTGGGTGTATTATATAATCATCTAAATATAACATTTCAATAAGTCTTAAAAAGAGAACTTGTTTGTGTAAATTTTACATAGCGGACATCTTCTATAGAGGCGTGAGCTATCGGATGAACTTGTAAATGGAACTTTATCATAAAATCCGTTTGTTTATATTTCTCTAGAAGGTTCGGAGATGATTTTTGTCACAATAATTAGACTTTAATCTCCAAATTAAAAGATCTAAAACACATCTGGTCCGTGTGTTGTCATTGATAGAGCCGTTCCAGCAACCGGGTCTACAATTATGGTTACTATACCACTAAATGTAACCTTAATGTCGATAAAGCATTGTGCCATAATTCTGTTTAAATGTTTTGCATTGTCATGCAGTTCAGTACGACACGTCTGACCACTTTCAGGTCATGTTTGTCACGGTTGTTCCCAGTGCCTGCCATTCCTGCCATATCAATAGTTTAGGTGCAGCGTTATTAATACTGTGAATTGTTTAAAATCTTATCGATTAAGTAAATTCACTTTTATTTCCTCGTTTCTATTAAAATGAATGTACTGCTAGTAACGACTAAAATCGGTTCTTTGTTCGTTTTGTTGTTTTTCTTCCTGTTCGGTGTAGTGAATGTGTGTGGTAATCAGATGTACCAGTTTCCTTTAAGGTGTAGGACCACCATAGATTTTTTACTCTTCGGCTATATTAAAATTTGATAATTTTGACTTATCCTAGAAAATTTACCTTTGTTTCAAATTAAGTGACACTTCTGTCCCCTATAAAAATGCACTGGCTGAACGTTCTGTCAAAATTTCACAATATGTTTCATTGCATATAAGAAAAAACGCTCATCCTGAAGTCCACGTGGTCTAAAAATCTACTTTCACTTTCTATTTCAGTCCAAAAATAGTGCTTTTCCCTAATTGACTCTCAACATTTTTATGTTCATTTAAAACCAATAAAACTTTATCCTCAAGTTTCCTAGAATATTCAGCTTTCCAAAAATACCAAATTTTTCTGGTATCTTGTATAAGGCAAGAGTGAACCTGTCTGTTGACTAGTACTACTTTTACATACAACCTCTGGACTGGTTCCCGGCATTTGGTGGTCTTACACCTTAAGTATATGTTTATCTTTTCTAAAAAGCTAACCGTCTCTTTGCTGCATTTCCCATTTTATGGGTATTATTAAAGTATCTGTTGTTTGTAATTTATATGTAGGATAGGTACCTATTAAGGACATTGTTTACGCTAAAACTATTAACCAATTGTGCTTGAGAGATTTAGGGACCGATCAATATTTATTAGGATGGTAGGAACGGTGCAAAATGCAATAGGGCACATATAGTTTTATAGTTATGTTATTTTCAGCACTGATAGGACAGCCAGTTTTTTATCATAACAATATCATCCATGAAAAAAAAACCAAAATATGATGTAATCGAACAATTTGTTTAACAAACATAAATATTGTAATCATAAAATTATTTAATAGATAGGACGCAAACTTACACATAGAAGTCAATATGTGGAACGTAACATTACTACATAAAAATACTGATTACAATCCCAACCAAAGAATATATCGAAATTTTAGTACACACTAGTGCGATCCTGACGTAAACCAATGAAACGGCAAAGATATTTATATGATTTGGAGAACCACCTAATCAATTAACAGATAGCCATTTACTCCGTATACTGTTCATCATTTGACTATGATCATGGGAGACGGTAACTACCGTTTGAATATAGGCTAGCTTTTCTGGGGCAAATGAGGCCAAAAGGTCTGTGAAAAGGATTTTTTTATCTGGTTAGTAAAGGCTCTCATCTTTTTTCATGTGTTATGGGCGTGGCAATCGGACAAGTAGTACATAAGCTTTTAACGATCACCCAAATCAAGTTTGGCTCATGCAGGTTCCGAATTGTAATTACTTTTTTTTCTTAACAATTTTATATACACCTGTATACTACTCTTATCATATAGTCTGAGCTGTTTGTTTTGATTGTTTGTTTCAGCAATTGTTAAGCTATAACATGCCGTCCACTTTTCTATTGGAAGAGGAAGCCGAAGCATCCTTCCTGGTAATCCTTGTCTATTAATGGGATGCAGGAGATCATCTGCCATTTTTTGTGAAAATTTCAAAATAGATATGACATTAATGGTAAATTTAATAATAAATAGTTAATTTCTTAACACTTACTTTTCATAAATTTTTAAGTTATAATGAAAGTCTTATACCTATATTCTTACTTCAATTTATTAATTGTTGAAATAAAGGTTTTTGCATACGCGAGTTCGGTATTGGTAAAAATAATGAAAATGAAATTTTTAACAAGGGAGGTAATTTTGACCAAAAAATACCATTTTTAGCTCTTTTTGACCAGTTATTTCCCAAATGGACACAAATTTAACTCAGAGACCCCTATTTTTCTTTCCATCACTAAACTGTAAACCAATTGCTTGTCATTCTATCAAAAATTCAGAAAATTTCATTTGACATAATTTGTGTCATCTTTTATTTTAATGCTTTTTTATTGACTTCTCTGTATAATCTATTAGAAAATTTAAAATTTCCATAATTAACCCCTCAAAAAAAAGCTCTGAAACCCTTATTTGTTATTTTGAATTATGATAACTTGTATAAAAAACTATTTGGCAAATTTAAGGAAAATTCATTGACAAATTATTCAATGAAAGTGTCCTGCATCCCCTTAAGATTGGAGTCGAGCAAACCCTGTCCACGGTAAGACTCGAGCTGAGGGCTTAGTGTTGGCAGGCACGTGATCAATAGTAGATGATAATCTTACCAACTAGGCCATCAAGGTCCTTGTTTTGTTAAAAAATGAAACTAAAATATTTCAAAACTTCCATCTCCATCTTTAGAATATCATTTTGCTAAAGGGTTTCGTTCTTCATCCATACCATTTAGATAGATAAAAATGCATGGCTGAAGTAATCAAAGTGCTGACTGCACCGAAGGAAAAGTTGCTTTGCAAGTATGAAATGAGATTCCTGCCTCATGTTTGACAGGCAATAAAACAAACTAATGTAAAATAAATCAGGTAAATTTAGAAACATATATTATATGTAAAATTAGACGAGAAAAAACTTTGCAATCCTCAAAATTGATAACCCCAGCTCCCCTATATCTTTAAAGGCAATATCCAGGGCTTTGCAGTTGGAAACTTCAAAAGTCGTTTTGTTCAAACTGTAAAATATCAGGTGCACAATTCCACCATATGACAAAGGATTCTGCAAAAGTTTCATCAAATCCCACTCAGTGGTGCAAGTAGTTGTGAATAAGAGATATATCCCCTACGTCAAAGAATGTCAAGTCCATGTTTGCTACGGGAAATCCTAAATATCTTTCAATCAAAATATAAAATATCAGGTGTACAATGGCACTATGTGACAAAGAGTCCACATAATTGCATCAAAATCCATTCAGTGCAACGATACAATTGAAGATGTTTGTATCATAACTTGTATAAATATATTAATAAATAAGACACAATTGCTGTTTGCCCATTTCAGATATAAAAAAACATTGGCATATAACTTGAATCAAATACATGTACATATATGTAAATCTCCCCCTATAAATGTAAGTGATGACATAAGCTTCTAAAAGATTTAAATCTTCAGTTGCCGAGTGGTTAAGGTAGTACTCATGTACTATTGATCGAATGTTTGTCAGCACTTGTTTGAATCTTACTGCTGCCAGGGTGTGCTCAACTTCAATCTTGATTGACAATTATTAAAAACCTCATACAATCTGGCTTCCTCCTCCAGTAAAAACAGGACGCCCAATTATAGTTGAAAAATTACTTAAAGTGGCATGAAACACAATTAAAACACAGGGATCTGTACGAATCGATTTACATGCGCTTTGAATGATACTGGGTCGATTTATTTATAGCGAATCCCACACACTATAACAAAATCGACCCAGTATCATTCAAAAGCGCATGTAAATCTATTTTTATAAATCCCCCTGATTCAAACAAACAAAAATTTTTAGGACTGTATGAGGCAACATAAATCTTTAACATCAGAATGCATGTCAACTAGTTTGTTTTAAATTTAAACAATGTGTTAATAGCTTATACTAAAAGTCACAATCACATGGGTAATGCTTTTATGCTTGCATTTTTAAAAATTAATATTCAATATTGCGATATTTTACTTTTTATTACGAAAATGCAATAAAAAAAATTTCCACTGTACATATTCCATACTATGCTCATTGTTTACATGTACTTGACTCTTGCTACGAAATCGGACATCTTTTTGTTTCAACAAGGGTTTTTACGAAGTTTACAAAAGATCGCCAGCTTTCCGGACGTTCTATGATAGTCGAGCCTAAACCGCACACGACATTACCCAAAGGGTTTCAAATAGCAGGTATCCTTGCTCCAAGTTACACCCGTTCTAATCAAAATTTACATTGAAAAATTATCCTATCAAATTAAAAAAACATTTCAAAACGCTGAACAAATGTTAAAAAATAATTGCTGATTGCAATTTGCACCTTTTTGGATCTACAAAAGGAACATAAGCGACCATACGCGCTAAGCAGTTTTATTTGTCACTCAGAAAAACTTCTGCCAAAACGCACTGACATGATCACATTTTCCCTTGTTTCAAGGAACACATAAAATGAAAAAAAAATACTGTTTTGACTTTCGTTTAATTAGAAACTTAAAGCATAAAAATGCAACATCGTCTGAAACGACGACAGTTTCGTGTGTGTGTTTTTGGCGATGTCAACAAACAACATCGTGGCTTATTACGATGGATGGTGACCCATTGCGACTTGTGTATCGAGAAAAAAATAATGGTTCAGCATGAAATACCAATTATAAAATAAATCAAAAGGACCGGAAACAGCTTTTACTATGGAATGTTATGTAGCGACATGGTAACTGCCATGTTTACAATAGCATTTTCGATCACCGATGTCAAATAATCCATTTATTTTTCTTGTGTCACTAACACCAAAATATCTTAAATATTTTTATTAGTTAGAAATTGTTATATTTAATTTAACTGCTTGTTAACTACAAAATATGTACATCGACAAAGCACCCATTTTTGTGTTGATATTCATTTAATTAAACACGTAAAGAATAAGAATGCAACTACGATCGTGTGATCGCACAAAATAATCATTAAATCACTTCATAATAACGTCGTCAAATATTATACACTGGTGCTGCTGTCAGTACTACATTTTCGGTTCAGTGGACAGCTATCGCGAGAATTGCCAAATATCACGTTGCTTTCCAAAACCAAAAAGTGTAACGAGTCTGTCTCTCGCGGATGAACATGGAAAATTAGTTTAAATCGTAATATTAGTTATCAGTTATACAGTAAATGAAACATAATACGAAAGGACATGTATAGTAAAGTTGTTCAAGATAAATGCAGTGCACCGATTCATGTACTGGATAGATTCCTCCAATGTGATCTATATTTTACGAGCGTAAGGTTATTGTACACGCAGGTCACAGCAGTAGTTTCTATGTATCTGAGCTTTAGCAAGGGAAAAGTTTGCTACGCAACCTTCCCAAAAATGAGAAAACCAGTCGTTCTTGCTAAGTAAATTCCAATACAATATATTTTCATTCCCAATTAGGGCCAACAACAGACATCTACACTAGATCACTACTGGTACAAAACCGTCAGAGACTCTCCTAACGTTAAACCATTAACAAAAATGTATTCATGTCATTGTCAAAAACTTGCAAAGCTTACAAGCAGAAAATTTCTTTATTACCAACTTGATGTTGCCGTGGGGGAGGGGGAATCAGAACTGCATATTATTGACTACACACACTGTTTTTTTGTTTTATTGTGAAGAAAAATACTTTACAATATTTACAAACAAGATTCAAATATTTAACATCATAATAAATAAACAAACATGATAGAGTTTAATGCAAAAGAAAGCTTACAACATATCAATTACATGAGAACAATATGTACATTTTATGTTTATTGTGGCTTTTATTTCTTGATTACATGTTTGCTTAACGTCCAGTGAGAAATATACATCTGATTCAGGACGACAAGTTAACAAATTATAAACCTACAGGAAAAGGGTGTGGGATTTTTGTGATTTTGTTTGTTTGAATGGTGTTTAAAAGTACTTTCAGCAATTTTTTTCAGCTATATCATGACATCCCGTTTGTATTGGGGTGGGGGGAGTTTTCCGGAAAAACACGACCTACGATAGGAAAACTGGCAAATCTAGTCATTTAAGATTGGAGTCAAAGTATACCAATTCGTAGTGCGACTCGAACCCACAACCTCAGTGTTGACAGGTACGGGATCAATAGAAGAGTACCTTAACCACTTGGCCATAGAGGACCTGAAAAATACGTTGGACATCGGGAACAAATTTCGACTGACACTAGAAACTATGGAGTGACTGGTTGGTGAAGAATTTAGCCTTTTGTACTATTTTTCTAAATCTTCAAAAGGGGTCTTTATCGTGCAAGGACCGTGACACCATCCAAACACGTGATTTCGTGATTTATTATGGTCCGCGGTCAGGTTTATAAACCTGACAACCACACAACGAAAGGGCCTCTACGCAACTTAATGGGGACTTTTAAAAAGGAGACTTAGAAACTTAACAAAACAAATACACACTTCACATATATTCTTCGTACAGATAGATGAATGTACTACAAAATATTTACATTTTATATATGTACAGTTTTTGAACATTTCCTAAAATAACAAAAATATATGGTGTATTGGTAAAACTTTTTTTGTATACATAGTTTTGTTTGTAATAAACAAATTACCAATGCATTTATTGAAATTCAATATCAGTAAAATACAAAACAAAAGACAATACAATGTTAATAGTTACATATGATTAAAATTAAAACAATGTTTGAGATATCAACACAAGTCTTAAAATTTACCACTGACGAAATTCGCCATGGCCTTTGGAGCTTCCGTATCGAACCCAATGACGTCCATCATAAGTGGATCTTTGGGATCGGCAATGGTAAAACCATTGCTGACCATTCCGACAACAATCAAACGAACTTCTGGGTTTTTTGTGTAGTTTCTGTACTGTTGTAAAGCGACTGATGGATGAATACTCCCGTAGTATGTTTCCGAATCTGTGTAGACAATGAAAACATCAAACTTCTTTTTGCGTTCCATTGCCCATTTCATTGGAAGGGCACAGTCCGTACTGGAGAATGGCAAATTAGAACATTTTTCAATTGCAGTTTCCAATGTGTCTTCTCTTCTTATGTCCATCTTTGTCAACTCGTTTGAGAAAGCCACTACCTCATACTCTTTTTCGGTTTTAGCTGTCAGCAGCATCATGGCGGCCGATGCATCGCGTGCCTCAATACTTGATGCTCCGATGACAGGTTGTCTCATCGATCCACTTACATCAACTGCCAAGCAGAATTTTTTTCCAGTTGGGGCAACAAAGTTGAAAGCTGTATAAAACGCCTTCTCCAGAGCTTTTACAATGTTCTGATTAACCGGCCAGCCTAACTTTCCTTTGTCACCACGCCCTGCCTTGTACTGATTCCAGGCAATCAGAACCGTGAAGGGATGAACACGTGATCTCTTCAGTATCTCCGGGTCGCCAAGTTTTTCAACCACAAGTTTTTCACCAAACGATTCGACTTCAAGTAACTGCAAGCTTGACATCTTGCCTAGATTACGTATCATTGCTGTCGTTGGCATCAATCGAAGAAGAGTATCCCAAACTTCTTTGGAGTCCAGCAAGTCCGTTGGGATATGCTCACGGACAAGTTGGTGCTCTGCAATAAGAGATCTTAATTTTTCAATATCGGATTTTGTGCATCGCTTTGCTTCTTCAACACCATCTAGAAATGATTTGACTTCTGCAGTCTCTGGTGATTTATCAAACTCCACATATGATGCCGCCTCCGCCATGTTTTTGATTATGTAGCGGATGACAAAACTCATCTGGTTATTTTTTGGTTTAACGTGCGCCAATCTTATAATATCCTTGTGACTCCAGTCGTGTCTTGCTTTGTACTTCGTGGCTAAATAGGCCAGCCTCTTTGGTTCCTTTTCAAACTGATTATACCATTTATTTATGGCAGACCTATGCGCTCTACCCCATCCAGTTCCCGCACTTTCAGCCTCACACAAGCTGACGAATTCAAACAAGTGTGTTGGTATTCTGCATACGTCCAACAATATGCCATAAGCGGCGGCTTTAGTCTTCGGGTCATTTGATCTTGCGCAAATAGCCAGAGCATTGAGGGCTGGTGTTTGTTTACATGCTCTTCCGTTTACGCTGACATCTTGAATCAGTTTAACGGCCTCGGGACCCTTTCCTTGCATAATTAGCCTGTAATTAATAACGAAACACATTATTAGTATAACAGTCATCGAAATCGAATGGAAAAATTAACCGTCTTCAACAAAAATTTCCTGCTACATTTATTCTGTGCATTTAAACTTTACTTTACTACATGCCAACACATAAAATAACGTATGGTATCCACATGTACTATTGAGATTGTCCCACAATATTTGCTCTTTTATCACCGCTTTTGGGGGATTTAGTACTCTATGTAAAATATGACACTTGTGTTCTTTGCTAAAATATGTAATAGACTTTCAAATAAACACAACAGGGGATACGAAATAATAATTGTACAAATTTAAGGTTTACCGTTTTATGTTTGTTGCATATATTGTTTTTTTTTTATATAAATAACAATTTAACAAATTTAAAGTTTACCGTTCTTATGTTTATTGCATTAATTGTTCTTTAATATATATAAATAATAATTCTACAAATTTCAGGTTTACCGTTCTTATGTTTATTGCATTACCTGTTTTTTTATATACGCCTTCAACTCATTATACATTCTGATAGCGCATTTATTCAATAATAGAGGGGCCGCGGTGGCCGAGTGGTTAAGGTAGTTGTCTACTATTGATCACGTGGTCTTTCAACACACGGAGATTGCGGCTTCTCTCTGGGTACTCCGGCTTCCTCACCCAATAAAAACTGAACGCCATGATATATCTGAAAAATTGCTGAAAGTGGCGTTAAAACACCATTCAAACATATTCAATAATAGACCTATTTATGCAGTGTAAAGATCGGTTGTACTGTATTGTTTGTTTGAATGGTGGTTTAACGCCACGATCACAAATTTTTCATCCATATCATGGCGTCCCATTTTTATTGTGGGAGGAAGCTGGAGTACCCGTCGAAAAACTCGGTAGGTTAACTGGCAATCCTTGTCTATTAAAACTGGAGTCAAATATACCCTGCCCGCAGTGAGACTCGAACCCTTAACCTCAGTGTTGACAGACAACGTGATCAATGGTAGACGGCGAGGGTCCGGGTAGTATTTTAAGTTAGATATCTATTCAGCATACAGACACTGTTCACCTTCTTCGTTAGAGACACACCGAACGAAGAGCAAATTATAAAACCCTTTATTAAATAATTAGAATTAAATTTTAAAAAAACATAGTTGTAACAATTTTTAGGACATATAATAACAAAATCCCACACACAAAACACACAAATTTTTTATTTTAATTTTATTTTATGATCCTCCTAAATTAATTAATAAATTTGTTTTTTGTTCATGTCTTACGATTGCATTACATGAAGGACAACCAATACAATTTATCGAAAATTGACATGTATCATGTGGGTCATTGTCGTGAAGTTTCAAAATTTGAATTTTAATTACATAGTTGTTAAGCTTTATTTATAGTATTGATAAATAATAGTACCCACCGATAAATAGAATAATAGTTTCTTTGGATTCTGAGACTGACAATATCAGTGAAATATCTGACTCGTTCTATTCCAACTGTTATTGTCACGGTCTCAAAATGGAAAGAACCCATTCCCGGGAAACCATTATTCTATATTTACAAGTTCCTCACCTTATACAGATTTTATTGTACTAAACAAAGACAAATGGATAAGATGTTTTCAAACTTTCCTCTACGTAAATGTATTAGTGTATATAACCTGCTTTCGTCACAAGTCTGTTGGCTAAAAATTGTCAGTGTCTTTACTATTACTGTTAAATTCATAAATATGGAGATTTTCTTCACCAAATGAAGAGGAATTCGTTGTTTGTATGGATTTTTAACACCACTTTCGGCACTTTTGTTTCTTTTTTTTTATGGTGGGGGCGGGTGGTTTTCTAAGTAACCCGTGAAAAATCACTGGTGGATGAGGTAAATAACGTGTATTAGTTTAACATTTTGCCTCCGATCCAAGGTTTTCAAACTCACCTGTTTCCTATGTTTATAGTAACATCTACTAATAAGGTTAATTAGATTAAATTTATTTCAATATCATAGTCTATGAGTGATGACAGACGTAGTTTCTTTAACCAGCAGTAAAGGGGAGATCAATCATGTAAAACTGGAAATCTGTCTCGATCATCCAGACGCTTAATTACATTTGTGCGTCTGGATTCATCTCTATATTAAACTCGTTATCATTACGCCCAAAATTGGGCGTAATTTTTGATTGGATGATATTTTTATTGTATAGAAAATTACTTCCGTTCATATCAAGAAGTGTACAACAAATTGTACCAAAGTTTACATTTGAATATTTTTTATAAAATATTACTTTATCAATTAATTAAACAAATATTATTGTTATGCATAATCAAGAGTGAATCTTACTGTGACGTCATATTATAAGACAGTATAGATATGTTTGCATGGTTTTCCTGGTTTAAAAATAGGGCCCTAAAAATAGAATCATTGTTTGTCTCCACGTATTGGTAGCGAAATTAAAATAAGGTGATCCCAGACGCTATTATATATGCGTCTGGGTGATCGAGACTAACTGGAAATGGGTCAATTAGTGAACCACGTGATCTCGGATGGAAAATCCCATAAATTCCCCACTTTCATTTTTCATATACACTTCCTTACCTGTCGATACACTGAATATTTTCTCTCTTTAATACTGGGCCAGTTACATAATACGACCCCCCTTCTGTTCCTAAACATAAGTATCTGAGAAACCGTGTCTCATCGTTGACAGCATACGAAAACCCTCCTGCTGAATTGGGGACCATGTCGTACGTCAGTGGTTTGGTTTGGGGTATAGGATCTTCCTCCATCGGCTGACTTTGAAAACTATCTTCTTCTCCGAACATTTTTAAATATATATAATCCGGACCCGGAGTTCTAAAACTCCTAGTCAAAAAAAAACAGTGCTGTGCAATAGACGGTTTGTTGGAGTAATGATCTATTTGCTTGGTTCAACGACTAATATTCGAGTTACTTAAAACGCTTAGACGACTAAGAATTATGTTCTATTTTTAGTACAGGTAATTTCCCAATTCTTGTTATCGGATTTATAAGTTACCATAAATAATATGAATTCCGATAATAAACAATCGACTTATTACTCACATTATAATCAACAGCCTAGACGGTATCGTAACGACTCGCCTCACTCTCGAGTCGCATATAACGAGTCGCCCCACTAAATAACGACTCGCCCCACATATGTGAAATATATAAGTTTATAAATTTAATATTTTAAAATATATTTAAATCTATTTATTTAAATGTATACCATAAATTATTAAATTTGCATATATATTTTATTGCTAGGTGTTTTAATTGGCGGTGGATCTCTTGAGATTAAAGTGAACTCATCTTCACTTCTTTAATTAATTGTGATAATTCAACTGAATGTTTGTTTGTTTACAATCGTGATTAACTGTGATGGGAGAAAGGAACAAAGGGGAGAGAGAAAGGAGCAACGGGTAGAGAGAAAGGAGAAAGGGTGAGGAAGAAAGGAAAAAAATGAAAAAGAGGGAGGCAGTACTAGTATATTGTTTAATTCGTACCTGAAAATCATTTAATAAGTGCTAATTCATTGATTTAATTGAAAAAAAGACTAAAATTATTTACATAAAACTCCAGTAAAGAGATAAATTGCATCCAAATGATCAGAATTTTTTACTGCTAATATGCAGTAAGGTTTTTCCTAAAGCGTATGTCTGTCCCTTTTACATAATAACTACAATCGTTGTTTTTATGGTCTCTTGTTAACTGGATCGGTGTAGTTTGAATAAGCAAGCACGTTAGATATTTGTTAACAATAAGACAACCTTGTATTTTTAAACTTTTAGAAAACTGTTTTCAATAGTATGTAAGATTAACAGTATTCTACACTTTAATTTACATGCAGCATTTAATAGTTTTACATTTAGAGGAAGATGCGATTAATTAAAACACTGAGCAGTACAATATACGCAAATTTAAAAATTTATACTATCAATGTATTTATTTATATTATATATAAATTTATATTATAAATTATATATTTTACATATGTGGGGCGAGTCGTTATTGAGTGGGGCGACTCGTTATTAAATGTGGGGCGACTCGTTATTAATATGGGGCGACTCGAGAGTGGGGCGAGTCGTTATATATTCTACTATAGACTTATTACTCACATTATAATCAACAGACTATTTCAAATATCCAAATGTGGTAACAACTTCGCATTATTAAGGGTGAGATTAAATCGGGAATTGTTTGTATAAAATATAAGTGTCAATACAGTTAATTAAATCGGGAATTGTTTGTATAAAGTATAAGTGCCAAAACAGTTTAATTACCTTATAACTTGAAAAAAATGTTGTGTTTCTTGTCTGGCAAAAATTCTTTTGTGTGCAGCAAAAGCTTCATCCCTTTTTCCTATGGTAAAAAAACTTTTCAAGAACGAAATCGTACCCTCGCCATTTTTTATCATTTTTGGCGTTAATCCGACAAAATACAAATGATTACGGCAGCAAAGTTCGGCATAAGAAAAACTTAGATTTAACCGAAGGTTTGAAAAGAAGCGGAGATATATTCCCATATTGTTAATATGCGGAACGGTAACATTAAGCTTGAATATATCGGTCTAAGTCGGTCCCTACTAGCAAAAGAAAAAAAAGCTTAATGTTCGCATTATAATGAGAACATTAAGCGTTTTTTTCTTTTGCTAGTAGGGACCGACTTACACCGATATATTCAAGCTTAACAGTGATACTTGTGTTTGTGCACAGACACACACAGTAGTCGAGGTGGTAAAAGAACGGGCGAGGTTCTTTAATTTCTATTAATCTCTGAAATGTAAAAAAAAACTAATAAGAACTGGCGAACTTTTTTTTACACAAATTAGTTTATAATTATGTAAATAAACATGGCCGAGATGGTGGGATATTCGGAAAGAAATCACGGTACATTTAAGCCAACACATTTTTTTTTCAAAATAGATAAGACTTGTGTTGATAACGGGATACTGAAGCAATCGAATTTTATTTTATCCGCAGACTCGAGAGAAAAATACACCCCCCCCCCAAGGTGAGGAAATAGTGGATCCCTTGATAATTAAAGGAATTGTGGAGGTTCCGAGCAAAATCCGGAGCATTGGCATGTATGCAGTATGTCATCTTATTGAGGAAATCTATTTCACACATATTTGTATAATTTATGCCATTATAAAGTTTCATTTTCATTTATAGCTCAATTGTTTAATTACTTGATCTTTTTTGCATAACAATGGATTTTTCTTAGAAACTAACAAGCAATACAATGCTTCGCTTAGTAAACTAGAGTTTTCCAGTCTAAACAGGTATATTTATCACAGAATACTGTAAAATGTATAGAAACTTTACTTTGCACCGAAACGTTTCGCGAAATGTTCTCGTGCAAATAAAGTTAGTTAAATCACGAATATTGAACACCACACCGGTGAAAATCGAATATGACAGGATAACATTTTACTATATTAATCTTGTAGTTAGGAATATCTACAGTTTTAGTGAAATCAACATATATATTATCCTTAAGTTATGTTCGTTATTGTTTATCAGTATTGGTCAACACCTGCCATGCCCTCGTATATATAGTCTGGGTTTTCATGTTCGTTATTAACAATATTGTTGAACACCTTCCATGCTCTCGTAGTCTGGGCTTTCAAACTGGTCTATAAAGGTTCTAATAATTTTCGGTGTCATTGGGTCAAATCCGATTACATGAAGAGTGTTGGTATCGCGTGGTTCTGGTACTTCGTTACGTTTACTTGTCATGGCAACAATTATACGTTTGTGGTTCACAGCTCCAATGCAAGGCGTAACACTGTCGAACATTTCTAGAACGCGACTTCCTTCGTATGCAAGGGAATCTGTAAAAACTATAAACACATCGTATTTATTCTCGTGTTCCTTGACCCAACTATTAAGGGTCTCGTTACTGCTGCGTTCGGTGATTGACTGTATCTTGCCTTTGATTGAATTCATATTATCATATTTATCTATGTTTGAAACAAATGAATGACCACTGTGAGTAAAAAGCAGGGTCTTCACCTGCGGCTCCTGCTTGATAATTGAGAGGACCATTGCCGCCGCCGCTTCACTTGCTGACAACGGAGACCCAATTAAAGGTTTATGCATTTCATCACTGACAGACACTGCTAAGAGATATCGCTTCCCACTTACAGGAAGCAATTGAATTGATTCATAGAATGCTTTGTCCAGAATCTTTATTATATCTCCATTTTGTTTCCATGTTAATTTTCCTTGGTGACCTTTTCCTTTTGAGTATTGATTCAGTGCAGATAAAAGTGCCAATGGATGGACTCTCGCTTTTTGTAATCCCTCTTTACTCAACTTTTTTTCAACCAGTTCCACGAAAAATGATGCGTTCTCGTCGTCAAATATTCCTAATTTTGTCATTTTACCAAGATTTCTTAACATTGCCATCAGTGGCATAGTCCGGATCAGAACAGTCCAAACTTCTTTTTCTTTCAATAATTCGATCGGCACATGCTCTCTTGATAATTCATGATCTGCTATTAATTCACACAATCGGAATTTGTCTGTACAATGTTTGGCGTCAGATACGGCTCGCAGTAAAGTCTGCACTTCCTTTAGCTCCTTGTCAACCGAGTCGTGCAATGCGACTATTTCTTCTCTATCTTTTCCCAAAACGTATTTAAGAATGGTTCGTATTTTCTCGTTTTGCGGTTTTACATGAGCAAGCCGTATAACGTCTCTGTGAGACCAAGAATGGCGTTTTCTATACTTGGTGACGTGATATGCCAACTGCCTTGCATTATTTGCAAAGCTGTTATACCATCGACCAATTCCTACTCGGTGACACCTCCCCCATCCCGTTTTGCCTTCCCTTTTCGTACTCAGATCTTTTGAAAATTTTACAAACTGAAACAGGTGCGTGGGAACTCGGCAAATATCACGCAACATTTCGTATGCTTTTTTCTTCATTTCACGATCACCAAACTTTGTACAAAAAGCAAAGGCATATAGAACTGGTGTTTGTCTGCATGCTTTGTTTCCACAGCTGACATCTTTTATACATTGGAGAATGTCATTTCCCCTTCCGTTTAGAAGCAACCTAAAATATGGAGAAAACTGTATGAGACATAAACAGCGAACAATTTATAATTATTTAATTGGTAGTCAGTAAATATGGACCGTGCAGAATATTTTATCCAAGGTACTGGGAACCAACCGCAGTGTTCTATTACCCGGAGCCAACGGCTGAGGGCAATAGATCAGTATAAACTGTTACCAGTACCGGGGGGGGGGATATTTCTGGTCTAGCTGACTACCATTCAAATAACTGTTGGATTACCTATTCCATTATGGTAATATGATAATACTACTTTTATAGATACTCAAGGAATATTATATTGGTGTCACAGATAGCAAAAATTGACAAGTTTCAACCCAACTTGTATTAACAATATAAACATCTAATTAATTCAAATGTGTCCAATAGGGATGAAAAACAAATAACTGCATGTACAGACTGTCAAACCTTCATTTTCGACGACAGGAAAGCGACCGTACTTCCATTTTTGTTTATAATCTGTAACTATTTTCTCAGTCACAAATGCATTTTTTAACATTCTTATTCAGGATACATGAAAAGAATTTAGATTAACTGTGAATATTTATGACCTTTTATCCAATCAGAAAAAGGTTAAAGGTTAGCAGGCAATAGAACATAGTGCAATCAGACAGTCAACAGAACAACAGGCAGTTGGATGATGTCGTTGATGATGTAAAGGTAAAACTAATAAATATCATAAAATAGGCACTAATGTGTTTTAAGAGGTTGTTAGAATATTTTTATGGACATCTCTATTTTACTAATTTTTTGTTAACATGCAAAATGAAGTTTACATTATAGATGAATCATCAACTCAATATTGTCCGAGGGCCAAGGCTGAAGTCAATATCAGTTTAAAGGTCTTATGCTTGATTTAAAATATAATTGTTTAATGCACTAGTTAGTCTCTGTTTTAGAATTCCATTGTCTCAAAACTATTGACTAAAAACTGATTGATTGGATGTTTGCTTTACGTCCAGCGAGCAGTATTTCAACTATATTCAGCAAGGGAACAAGTTAACAAACAATACATCAATTGAAAAAAAAGGGGTAAGATTGGACACAGCGAACAAAATTTTGACTGCCACTGGAAAAGTACGGAGTATTGGGTAGGGTCGGAGAATTTAGACTTTTGTAGCGGCTACAATGAGCCTACTCTTTTTCGAAATCTACAATAGGGATCTTTATCGAGCAAGGAGCGTGGCACTCCTCAAACACGTATCAGGCTTTACGTATTATGACCTGACAACCCCCCAACGAGAGAGTCTCCCCTATCCGCCACCTGGGGACGCGCTGGGCTGCTCTGTGGGTCGAGCACTGGGAACCGTTCCAGTATGGTTCCAGTTGACTAAAAATACACGTTTATGGAAGTAAATAAAACAAATATAGTCGCGTATCATAATAGCTGATCCGGACATGTGTCACACACCTTATTTCTTTATATATATGGGTCAACGAATCCTGCCAACTGGTAATACATTTTAAAACTCCTAATGCATGGTGCGGAGGATTATGCGACAATGGGCAAAACACAGAAGAAATGGCATATACTCGCAGAATGGTAAAAAAAAAACACCACGGTCCTTGATATTAACTAGAATCAATGGTGTATGACCATTAAATCTACATCTGTATTCACAATATTTGTGCCGCCTGCATGGTATAGGTATGTTGTTTTTTTTCTTTCAGCTGACAAGCTAAGGTTGCTTGTTCGAGTCTCACTGAGAGCAGGGTGCGCTCGACTGCAATCTTTGGGGGGGGGGGGTTCTCCGGGTACACCGGCTTCCTATCCAAATAAAAAATGGACGCCATGATAAAGCTGAAAACTTGCTGAAATGGTGTTTAACGCCACTTTCAGAAAACAATCAAATAAATCATCTGTCAAGGACCATAATAACAATGTATTTTATGCAAATATCACTATTTCATAGACTGTTTGCAGCACTGGGTTTCGATAGTTCAGTCGACAACCATAGCTACGCGTCTACCATGTTCTAAAGAAAGAGATCCTTGACAACCAAGGAGGCAGTGTTCTTTAGAATTTCAACTAACCCTAGATCTTCCCTATTTCTTCTGGATACCAAAACCTCTTGACTGTTTATATAAACAATGCTATATATCAGGACCAGCCAGTGTTCTCCTAAACCACTTTTCTAAAAAATTAACATCGAATATAGCCGAGCTTGTGGATGACTGATTGATTTTCAGAGTTAAACAAAGAATGACATTTCATAGTATTAGCTTCGTTTGTAAGTGCTACTGGGAGTAATCGTGTCCTGCCAAAGGCAAATACTTGCATTGAAATATATAAAGTCGATGTTACAATCATAAACTGTTAAGTAATATTCCTGCTTCATCCGCTTATGAAGTATCACACTTTATGAGATTGGTGGATTGTAATGGTAGTGTGACAGATATTCTTGGGCAGAGTACCTAGGAACGGTTTCATAAAACATCTCCAATTTGACGATATCCTCAACCTATCCTAAACTCAAGATTTGATCAATCATATTGCTGGACATTGCGAATTTAATTGATGGATGGATTTCTTAACGTCCACCGAGCAGTATTTCAGCTAAATTAAGTGATGGATTTCTTAACGTCCACCGAGCAGTATTTCAGCTAAATTAAGTGATGGATTTCTTAACGTCCACCGAGCAGTATTTCAGCTAAATTAAGGACAAGAACAAATACAAACATACTGAAAATCAGCGGAAAATGGATGCCAAACGGGAAAAAAATTTGGACTGCCACTGTAAAAGTATGGAGTATTTGTGCAGGGCTAAAAATGTTGCCTACTTTTTTCCGAATCTACAAAAGGGGTCTTTATTGTGCGTGGCGCGTGGTAATCACAAAACACGCCACCTAATATACGGTCCGTAGTAAGGCTTTCCATAATAATAATAATAATAATAATAATAATAATAATAATATTTATTAGTGTAAACACATTTACAATAAATGGTTATAACTCAAATAACAAACAAATAAAAAAAAAAACTATCCAATAAACCAAATCTAGTCTTCTGGAGTGACGGTGATATTTTTAATTGATTCACACTTATCAATATATTCAATTAAAGCTTTAAGTAATATTAATGAGCTACTGTTTAAAATATGACGCAACTTATTAATTGTAATGGAAGTTATATTTATTTTTGTTATAAGTTCTTGTCTGTAACTGGTATAGGTTGGACAATAAATAAAAAAGTGTTCCTCATTTTCAATTTGAGAAGTAGTACATTTAGTACAAGTTCTATGATTTTGGGGTATATTTTTGTACCGTCCTCTCTCAATTGCAAGAGAATGGGCACTTATCCTATATTTACATATTTTAGATCTATCTGCTTTATATTTACAGATGTCTACATAAGGTGGTCTAACATTAAAATTTAGAATATAATTGTAAAACTCGAATTTTTTATTTTCTCTTAGAATGCTTTGTTGATTTTGGATGGCTTGGTCATGAATTCTTTGCTTAATCAAAGTCAAATTTTGTTTTATATTTTTAGGGGAAGAATTTAAATAGTTCAAACCTAGGTTCTGAGTGTTTTTCGTTACCAAGGAAATCCATTTGTTGTTTTGTGGAGTATTATTATAGATTTTATTGACAAGACTATTCTTTGAGTTAGATATATGATCTAGGAATTTGAAAGTTAAAAGATCTTTGCCTTTAATGGATATCTATTAAGTTATAACGACCTGACAACCCCCCCCCCCCCCCCCTCCCCCAGAACGATTGTCTCCTTATCCACCACCTGATGATCCACTGGGCTGCTCTGTTTTCGAGTACTTGGAACCCTCCCAGTACCGTTCCATCAATTCGAGGAAAATCTGGGAAGTCTTAATTTGAAGAGTTTTAGTTCACTAAGTTTTATGTACATACAATTTATAATATCTCCCATATTTAGATATTAACAAGAACCTACCTTTCAATGCAATTCACATCAGTCAGCAAAAACGTTGAATGCGGTGAATTGGAATTATAAATTCCATTTTCTTGACCAAAACATAAAAATCTTTGAAGACGAAAAAGGTCGGGATCGTCAGATGTAGCCATTATTTACTTTCGTTTTTGACAATATGAAGGGAGATAACCTGTATCTGTATTCAAGCATCAAATTCTTTTTTTTTTAAATTCTGTCTATTCAATCAGACTGAAATCATTAAATAATCTAGGATTTTCCTTCTAAATTTGATTTAGGCTCACTTAAACGATATTTAAATCAAATAACAATTAGATTAAATGACAAAAATCTCCAAAATAAAAATACATTTAAAGACATATCTCCAAAACTAGACACGTCCTGAATATAGCTGAAATATTGCTTGCTGGACGTAAAACAACAATCAATCAACCAACCAACCAAAACTAGATTTTTTTATAGATGCAGACCTCACTGTTTAGATATCTTTAAAAAGCTAAAGACAGAGCTGCTCTTTATAAAATTCGTATCAGTGCTCATAATCTAATGATAGACCATGGAAGATATCTAAAACTAAATAGAAAAGAGAAACTGTCTAGTTTGCGATGCAGGAGAAATTGAAAATGAAGAACACTTACTGTTGCACTGCAAACATTATAAGCCGGTAAAAACTACATATCTTGATAGAAATAAAAGTAAAATCCCAGATCTTATAACAAAAAGCAAATCTCTGTTGTGCTCTTTGTTGAATAGCAAATCTGAAATTTGTCTAAAACTTTTTATTCTAGAATGGTTTGAAATGAGAAAAAGCTATGTCATATAACATAATACATTATTATGTAAAAATAAAAAATGTAAAAAAAGTAAATATAAAACACAATATTAATTGGTTGTATTATTTGCATATTATGTAATACAAAGGATTGTATTACATTTGGATATAGTTCACACATTTTAATGATGTTTCTAAATGTTGTGCCTTAACCATATATTTATTCATGAGTTTGTGCTAATATTTATTAATTATTAATTTATTAAACAACGTTTATTTTTATATTTTTATTTTACGCTTACATAGATGACACGTAAGCGTTTGTTCAGAATGTAAGGCCAAGTTGTTTTCCTTGATATGCATAAAACTTAATGTTACTGAGAGAGTTATAGTGGTAATCCTCTGTGTAGGGTACACCAGAAAGGTAGTTATCACCTGTGAGGTAGTGATAACTTCTCTGATGTACATCAGTGATTTGGGGATCACTTAACTAGAGTACTTAATGAAAGTAGGTATCTCCTCTGTAAGTTACATCAGTGAAGTATGCTAACATCTGCAGTGTACACCAATGAGGTAGGGATCACTTCGCGGGAACACCGAGGAGGTAGAGATTACTTCTGTAGAGTACATCAGTGAGGTATGGATCACTTCTGTAGAGCACATCTGAGAGGTAGGGATCACTTCTGTAGGGTACATCAGTGAGGTATGGATCACTTCTGTAGAGCACATCTGAGAGGTATGGATCACTTCTGTAGAGCACATCTGAGAGGTAG